>CM049799.1:31690808-31868173 GCA_027422405.1 Ptychobarbus kaznakovi
TAGGCTCGGAGGAGGCGATTGACGACGACACGTTCCGTTACTGAGCAGCCGTGGGCGCTCCATCCATCAGCCAGTGTTGTGCTAGATGAGTGAGCTCGGCGGCTTGAGTTCATGGGGGACGTCGAAGCTGATAACCCCAGTCGTGGAAACACTGAGCGGCGCACACCGGCGAGAGCCCTACTCGGGCTAGAATTTCCCGCTTGACGCTGGCATAGCTTTCTGCCATCTCCGTGGGCAGGCTGAAGAAAGCTCGTTGGGGTTCGCCGGTGAGGAGAGGGGCCAGTGTGCGAGCCCAGTCTTCTGGGTCCCATCCCTCTGTGGTGGCGATGTTCTCAAACATCTGGAGATAAGCCTCGACGTCATCGTGGGCAGTCATTTTAGGCAAGAGTTGGGCTGCTAGTTTTCGGGAGTCCGGTAACGGAACGCGCTGGCGGGCGGCCGAGTGGAGGTCCACGAGCTCTCGCTCGACCTGGCCCTGGCGGTTAGCGAGATGTTCCACAATCTGCTGTTGGCGCAGGCTGACCTCCGTCAGCTGTCTGAGGAGTTCTTCCATGCCGTGGGGAGGAGTAGCCGCCTGTCAAAGAGAGGAAAGACAGGTGATCGGTGCGTGAGAAAGAGATCGCTTGTCGGTGAAACCTTCCACAATATGCCTGCATTCTCCACCAGTGTAGCGTGGTGGAAGGATCACACGACAAGGAGAGCTCGATAAATACCCCGGAGGGTGGATTTATTCACAGTGATGGTGTGCAGAAGTGATGGTGAGCTGGTTGCGGTGCTCAGGTGCTCTCCCCGTGTGTTTCCGGTGCTTGGTGGATCGGCTGTGCTTCTGGCAGGGCAGGATCCGTCACAAACTGGTTTCTGGAAAGGAAGGAAGAGACCGCACGTTAATTCTCCGGCTTACAGGAGATCTGTCTCTCCCTGTTTCCGGGTCTCCCACGGCTTATCTAGCCGTGGGTAAACGAGCTCCAGGTGTGGCTGATCCGGCCGTGACGAGCTGGTGCAGGTGATTCGTGTTCGTCTCCAGGGCAACGCTGATGAGTGCTCGGGACGCTCGTCACAATACCTATTTGCAAGGTGTAAGTTCATTTCTCAGATCTGGGAAGGAAAACCAGATTAAATGTTAAAGAGCATGTTGGTACAGTACGTTAGCATAGTGCATTTGTACCTTTCATCCAGCATGTATTTGTGAAGCTTTAGCTGAAGCAGTCCAGGAGTTCCCTTGTTTCCCACATCAAAGCTTCTCGCATCTTCTGTCCAGTCACAGTCCAGCTATCCTATAAGGCCAATTATTGAGTGCAGGTTTCAGTGGCTCTTCCTAGCTCTGAGTAAACGGTGCATGTTTAAAGTGCTACCCAATAATGCTAGCAGTTGGTCCATATCATGCTTTTGTGAGATCAAGCACTGTATTGTCCACTATGGCTGCGAGCATTAAGCCATGGCTGTGGCTTAAGGTCTGTTAAGCCAAAATTATGTTTTAGTTGTCTGCTTGCTGCAGCATCTCAAGCACAGATGTACATTTTGTCATCAGCATGATCCACTGTAGGTGCAGCTCAGATTTTCTAGCCTCGTGAACATTTGTGTGTTTGAACTTGATGTATGCACATGTGCTTGGAATTGTCTCCATTAATTGGTGGGTCTAATACATGACAACGTTCACAGTTGGGCAGTTGCTTTTAGGAATTTCTTTATTACTTCACAAACATATGCAAAATTAAAAACAACAGAAGTTGCAGGTTGAAAAATAGTCAGGTCAGAACTTTGTACACTTGTTTGTAAAACTCAAGTCTGAAAGAGTATAAAGATATGGGTGCCACACAAATTTTCTAACCTTGCATATACTTGTGCACCTGAATTCAACATTGACATATGCGCATGTGCCAGGAATTTGTCCTCTGTCAGTCCACTGGGTCGCAATACTCAGAGTTGGACAATCTGCTATCAAGGTGCTTTTTGCTACATAAAGAAGATGCAAAATGCCAGCAAAACAACAGAAGGAGAAGGTGGGAAGCAACTAAAATTGACAAATGAATTCAGAAGTTTAAGTTTAAGTCTGAGTATTGCTCAACATAATGCAGGACACAATGATGGGTGAAAAACAGAATCAGAATTTTGACTGCAAGCACAGTATGAAGAGGAAGTTTCCTTCATCACAGAACATCTAAATTCATATGTAACTGTTTAGCCTTTGAATTGTTTGTCCATTTCTATCCTCCTGTGTTAACTTGACTATGCCAGAGTTCTTGAAAATGCAATAGAAACTTTCCATGTCCTCTTTCATATCACTGTGGATGCAACACTGTAGCTCAGAGTCCATCAGGCTTGGAGACAACATTAAAACAGTGCTGGTGCAACTGAACACTTGCTACAAAAGATACCAATTCTACAGCACACATAATGGGATTCTACAAATAACAGTACTTGATTTCTACCTGAAGCCTCGAAAACTGAAATGGCACAAAAATTCAGTATTCACTGAGGCAAAGGACATTGTTACGTTTTTAAGGCAGGGCTTTTACACAGAGATTCCGTAAAGGTTCTGTGCAAGTTATATTCTTACATCGCATGTAAATTCATTCATTCACACTGTTGCAAGTTTTTAAGGCAGGGCTTTTACACAGAGATTCCGTAAAATTTCTGTCCAGGTTATATTCTTACATCGTATATAAATTTGTTCATTCACACTGTTGCAATACTCTGCGTTTTTATTTCTGCACATCCTGGACAGTCCCGTAAAGACAAAGTGACATCATGATGTGAGATACTCTTCAATTTTATGTTATCCACTTGTAAACACCTGCATTGCATAAGGCACCACTAAGCTTAATTTTGTTGTCTGCATGGATGGTGAATATCTCCCAACTCTCGTTATCACCAAAGTTTATAGCCATTGTTATTTTCTCAACATAAGGTCATTGAAAAAAACATACCTCTATCTACAGTACATTCCAAAAATGTACCTATATATAGTGCACGATTTGTGAACTTATCCATTTTGATGTTTGCAGCACTTAAGCTTCATCATGCATAATTTTATTCTTATTTATATTTATTCTTTTATGCTTTTCTTGTCAGGGTTGGGGTGAATGGATAAGAGCGAGGACCCAATTGCAGAAGTAAATTTACTTTTTATTAATAATACAAAATAAAACAAACAAAAACAACCCCGTAGGGGAAAAAGCTGCTGCGAGGTTCAGGTTTAAATTCATTATAGATATAACAGCATGAAAATGTATTATCATGATTATAGTGTCCAAAATTATCACCATTATCAGTATTATCATGGTATTGTTGAAATGTGCTGCAAATGTTTAAAACGTATTGACATTTGATCGTTTCATCAAGTTTTATATTTAAAAACAACAAACAACAAATAAAAATACTTTTTGTTTGCATAAACACTAAAACAAGTTTACCAACATTTTACCAACAATGATGTCCGGATTTGAATGACAACATAACTGACAACAGTTTATCTAATAAAATGTAAGACATGTTTAAATAAAGCTTTGAAAAAGTTTCATAAAATTGTAAACAAGTCAAAATGATAATTGATTTATAAATGATTATTATATTTTATTTGCTCCATAAATAATTCTAGATACCTTATTCAAACTGTTTAAATGTGTAGAATCCACATAAGCTTAAACCGGTCAAAAGTACAAAATTCTGTCTGTTTTTTTTCTTAACAGAAAAAAACTGCACACAGGCAGAATGTGACTATAACTATCTGTAAATCTGCTCTCTGACACTAGGTGTCTCTTATGGAACAGCAGAATTACAGCTGTTTCCCGTAACCTCCGTGGATAAAGCAGCTACTTTATTAGATATTAGCTACATGGAGTGAAGATGAAAACAAAATGCCATCGAATCTTTCCTGAAGACAGTCAGAATCTTCAGAGGTACATTAATATAATTAATATATTCACTTGTATAATTCCCTAAGCACTATTTTAAAACCTCCCACATTTCCACCATGTTTTCAAACAAAACGAAACTACTCTGCATGCTGTGCGCACCTAAGACTGTTACTTAAAACGTTGCTTTATGCTGGATAGTATTTACTTGTCCTGAGTTGTCCAAATCACGTTAATCAATTACGGTTTTAATGATACTTAAAATATGAAACGGTAATACTAACCGTGGGGAATTTTATTATGATTAATCGTCAAACCGGTAATTGTTACATCCCTAAAATTAGTGTTTCATGTTATTTAGCTGTACAAAGAAATGTAAATACGTTTATGATTCCCTGTGGTATTGCAAATTCTGAATCTGCCAATAGGTTGCATTGGATGAGTCTACTTAATCTTCCTGTCAACTACAGGTTTCTTTTCCAGCCTCTGGCAGCTTTGCAGTCATGTGACTTAGTGTGGACTCTGTCTCATGGGCAGGCCAGGGAATTGTACAGTTATGATTTCTGAACACACTCACATTATAATCAGTGTAAGGCTTACTTTAGCCCCTAATCCTTAAGTGGATAAGCTAAGCTTTAATTAGGCTAATCAGCAGTATAATTAGCTCCAATTACATTTTATTGGCCAGATAACAACATATATTTAAGTGGGCTTAAACAGCATCTCAAAAAAAGTGTTACATGAGAATGCGGTGGCATCTTCACAATATTTTCACAACCTCTCTCTATTTTTGCGTTAAGTGCATTTTTTGTTGTTGTTTAAAAGCTATGCCTTTTTGTCAGTTTGCTGTGATGCTGTCAAGCTTGTGGACCAGGTTTGTGCTTGAGTTTACTGTGGATTACCTTGACAATCAGGAGGTTCACTCGTGTGCCATGGCTTGACAGTGTGTCAGCAGTTTGGTCACTTAGTTCATTAAACCTAGCGAGATGTGCATTGGTGCATTGAGGGTGAACCCAATCCTGGCCTGACAGCAAGATGGTAGCCCTCCAACTTCTAAGTGTTTCTAGAGGATTCCGAAGACACAAACTGATTTTTCCTTTGTTGCTTGCACATTGTGACTTTGAATGAATGTGTGTTTAAACTCTCGGGGGTTACTGTAGCAAATATATGTCTATGCACAGCTTCATTAAGAATAACTACATTCATTAAACACAGACCATTCTGTCTCCGCTTTTGGTGACAAAATTATCATATATAAAAATCAGCATGTGCAGCATTTGTCCTTGTAGAAAAATTTGGATGAGCAGCAGGACAGGATCTTGTCAGTTCTTTATTGGTCACTGCCAAGACAATGAGAGCTGACACCACTGATTTCCTCTTATAATTTCAAACATGTCGTAAGTTGACTTTGGGAAAGTAGAGCCATTAGCTCAGCAAGGAGTTGAGTCACTGCGGGTGTTGACACCCACCTGCTGAAAGACTTGGGCTCCATTCCAATAAAATTGTATTATGCCTTTCCCTCGCTAACTTCCCTCCGTCTTGTGGACTTAGATGTACACCATCGCCTACGATGCTTGAGTGCCCGCTACTGACGGTCAAGGTTCAGGGTTCAAGGTTCTTTTATTTGTCACATACTCAATTATACAGGATATAATCAGTAGTGAAATGTAAATCAGGACAGGTCCGCTCAATGGACAGTGCAAAAAAAATGAAACATAACACAAGAAAATATATATAAATATAGGTAAAAATAATAAGAAAAAATAAGGAGTAAAATGTGCAATAAAATAAAATGTGCAATACAGTATACTGTGGACTTAATAAATAATAATATAAACAGGGATGTGCAAGAAGAATGTGCAAACAGGTTGTACCGGGTATGTACACATAGCATCAATGCGGATGGTGGAGAATAATGAATGTTTTACAGTTTATTAAATTGAGTCCTGTAAATGTTATTTGACCGAGTTTGAGTTTAGGAGCCTGATGGCCTGAGGGAAGAAGCTCCTCCTCAGTCTCTCAGTTTTTGCCATCATGCTCCTGAAGCGCTTGCCAGATGGCAGTAAAATGAAAAGATGGTTACCGGGGTGATTTGAGTCCTTGGTGATTTTAGCAGCTCTGCTTTTGCAGCGTTTGAGGTAGATGTCCTGCAGAGAGGGGAGAGCAGACCCTGAGATGCACTCAGCTAAGTGCACAACTCTCTGCAGAGCTTTGCAGTCCTGATTTGAGGCATTTCCATGCCACACTGAGATGCACTGAGTCAATACACTTTCTATGGCCCCTGAATAGAAAGTTTTCAGGATAGCTGGTGAGACCCTGAATTTCCTCAGCTGTCGCAGATGGTACAGTCTTTGCCTGGCTTTCTTGACCTGTGTTTGAATGTGTGCAGTCCAAGTCAGGTCCGAGGTACTTGAAGCTGCTCACCCTCTCCACAGGGGTCCCACTGATCATAAGAGGAGTGTAGGGCCACTGCTGTCTCTTCCTGAAGTCTAAAATCAGCTCTTTAGTTTTGCTCACGTTCAGAGAGAGACAGTTGTCCTGGCACCATGTTGTAAGTCTCCCTACCTCATCCAAGTATGTGGTCTCATCATTGTTGGAAAGGAGGCCCAGAACCACAGTATCATCAGTAAATTTAACAATAGAAGTGGAGCTGTGAGAGGACACACAATCGTGTGTGTAGAGATAGTAGAGCAGGGGACTCAGGACACAGCCCTGTGGGGCTTCTATGTTCAGGGTGATGGAGTTGGAGGTGAACTGGCCCATTTTCACCACTTGAGGTCTGCAGGTGAGGAAGTCTTGAATCCAGTCACAGAGGGAAGTGTTTAGGCCGAGGTCTGAGAGTTTAACAGCTAGCTTGATGGGGACTAGAGTATTGAAAGCTGAGCTATAGTCAATGAATAGCAGCCTGACATAGTTGCCATTTTTGCTGTCAATGTGTGAGAGGGATGAATGCAGGACCTGAGAGATGGCATCATCAGTAGACCTATTTGGGCGGTAGGCAAACTGAAGAGGGTTCAAAGTAGCAGGAATGGAGGAGCAAATGTGGTTCTTTACAAGTCTCTCAAAAACATTCATGACTGTTGATGTGAGGGCAACTGGACGATAGTCATTCAGGCAAGAGGGTTTACTGTTCTTAGGCACTGGGATGATGATAGATTTTTTAAAGGGGGTGAGAACCACAGAGGTAGCGAGTGACTCATTGAAGATGGATGTAAACAAACCAGCAAGCTGATCAGCACAGGATATCAGAACGCGGCCAGTAATCCCATCAGGTCCGGCTGCTTTCCTGACGTTCACTCTCTTTAGTTCCCTCCGAACCTCGTCCTCCGACACGGTGATTACATGATCCTCGCTGCTCTGTCTGCTGCTTCCTGACGCGCTGATCGGCAGAGTCACACAGCCGCCATTACATTCAAAGCGGCCGTAGAAGGTGTTTAGCTCTTCGGCCAGCAACGGATCTGCTCTCACCTCTGCGGAGGAATAAAGACAATGGGTTTAAATGGAACGCTCCAAGGTCTTGATCACTTGGGGTCAGATTTACTAACAGCTTATGCCAGCGCCAGCACCAGCGTAAACCATCTTTTGGCATTCAAATAGATTTGGCACCTGCCCACACTGCCAAAAGCACCAAAAGTTGGTTAAATGACCATGGTGTTGGTGTGCTTGACTGGCCAGCAAACTCACCAGACCTGAACCCTATAGAGAATCTATGGTGTATTGTCAAGAGGAAAATGAGAAACAATAGACCAAAAATTGCAGATGAGCTGAAGGCCACTGTGAAAGAAACCTGGGCTTCAATACCACCTCAGCAGTGCCACAAACGTATCACCTCCATGCCACGCCGAATTGAGGCAGTAATTAAAGCAAAAGGAGCCCCTACTAAGTATTGAGTACATATACAGTAAATGAACATACTTTCCAGAAGGCCAACGATTCACTAAAAAAGGTTTTTTTATTGGTCTTATGAAGTATTCTCATTTGTTGAGTGAATTGGTGGGTTTTTGTTAAATGTGAGCCAAAATCATCATAATTAAAAGAACCAAAGACTTAAACTACTTCAGTCTGGGGGCATTGAATGTATTTAATACATGAGTTTCACAATTTGAGTTGAATTACTGAAATAAATTAACTTTTCCACGTCATTCTAAATTATTGAGATGCACCTGTATATAACAAAGACTTGAAATTGTCAGAAAAGTAATCTAGTGTGACACTTGCTTTGTACAGACACTATGTGAAATCAATATTAAAATAAGCACGAAAAATAGGTACACACATGCAAAACAAAATCTAAATTACATTTACATTACCTGGTTTTATTCACGTAAAAAATAGTATTTGACCTCACTGAACTAAATATGCATCAATTTAAATAATAATTGTAATGCATCAACACTAATTTTTATGGATCAAATCAGGTAGAATTAGCTCTTTAAGGTAACAATTGCAAGTTACCCCTTTTTACAGTGTACATACAGGGAAAGTTACTTCTTAAAATCTACACTTCGTAAATTTAAATATACTTACATATACTTACTTACACAGAAAATATCACCTTAATTAGTGTTATGCCGCTATCAGGGCTTTCCATTCCAGGTTTGCTTCACTCAAAGAGCAATATTGTTAGATAGATGCATCTAGAGTGTATTTTCAAACATAAACCAGTTTAAACATAAATCCAGTTTGGCATCTGAGGGTATAACAGTAACATCTGGAATCTATAACTAATATCTCATCCTTTTCACCAGGGGCACAACAACCGGATTTACAGGAGGTGTGCAACACAAAATTTGTAAAACCAGCCATATAAATCTGTATTTACATGCTGGACATGGATTAGGCTGTTCACGTTTTAAGTAGCTGTCGCATGCTTTAACATAAGGCAGATTTACCACAGTGCCTGAACTAAAGTAGTCTGCTTGGGTTTAAAGCTCCCCTCCCTTATGCTGTGTGTGTGGTTCTGTTTGGAACAACTTCAGCATGCTCCAAAAGTGGCTATAATAACGTTACAGGGAAGTATCACATAGCAAGTAGCACGGACCAATCATTTGCCCTAGGCTTTAGCAGAAGTTCCAACACTTTCGCCACTAAACCAACAGACAAGGAGTTAGAACACAGCCCCAAGAGCCCAAGTTGTTTAAGAGCTGAGCAGATGTCCGCTAGTGTGCATGCATTTGAGTGTACACAAATAAGCTATTTCTACTTGGCTGATGCTTTTTTAATTTCAGTGTGCACACTTTAAATCCGTGTTTACTATCAGTTGCCACCACCATCTGGACCTGGACCTGGACCCCCCCCGAATACATCCCAGACCCCTCTTTACTCTCTTTCCCTCATCCTGCCTTCCTGCAGTTCATATTTCAGTTTGCTCCCAGGAGCTCGCAGGTCTGTGCCAGACAGAAATTCGTTGAGGCTGCAGGAGCCCCTCGGAGGCCACACAGAGGAGGGACAGGCCGGGAACAATCAAGCTCAGTGCTTCTGCCTCTCCGGCAGCCTGTAAGGCTGCTCGGGTCCTCAGGGTGCCTGGTGCCTTTCTCTCACCCTCGCTCCCCTCATGCCCAATCTCGCTCTCTCTCTTCCTCTTTCATGCTCGCACTATTTCTCCACCATAACGGCCCTCCTCTGTCTAATCCCCAGGGTGGACCTAGAGGCCATCCAGTCATTCGTTGACCATCAGATGTGCTTACTCTTTCCATGACAGCCAACACATCTGGAGCGCATATTCAGGTTATTCCAGTGCCACTAGACACATTCCATGAGATCATTTTAGAGGTTGTTATGGTGATATTCTCCCCCTAGTTGTATGACAGAAATTGTTGGAAGAGGGTAGGGAGGTGAGGGTACGGGGTACAATTGTGAACACTGGAGCTACTATTGGTGGGGGGTTGGGGTAAGTAATTACAGATTGTGTCGCTGTCCTAGAACACCAGCCATGAGCTTTAATGAAGTGTTGCAGTGACATTCTTCCTCCTGCCTTCACTTTCTCTTTATCTCTTTTCTCTTTTTCTCTTTCTGTCTTTTTTTTTCTTATCCATCGGCACATTTCAGGTCCTGGTCTCTCCCCCCTGAACATTCCTGTGCCTGTGTGTGACTGTGACGGCTGTCATCAGGCAGGAATGTCCAGCTCTCCCACCTCGTCCACCATGCTCTTGGGTGAAGCCCCCCTCCCGACCCCCCTCCTCCGAAACGCTCGCCTTCAGAAAATGTGTTCCTGCAGATGTTGTCCATTCAGTGCATACCTTTGATTGGCTGGCTTCCACAACAAGCAGAGTAATTTGCAGATATTCAGTGGCTTGTTTTTGAGCTTGAGAGTGTGTGAGCTATTTTATCTTCTATTGCTTTTACCAGTAAAAGGGAACATTTACTTGTTGGACACATAACTCCACACAAACGTGTTTACAAAAATGTTTTCTTCTGTTGTTCAAATACCTTTTTTCTCAAAAAAAATATCCTGCCAACTAATAACATATTTGTTCTGCCCTGATATAAATGGTATGTGCACAAAATGAAGTCTTAATATTCTCATTGCTCTAAGGACAAAGTATGATTTCTTCAAGTGAGTCACAACATTTGCAGTTTCTAATGGCCTTAATTACCTTTGCCCAATCAAGCCATATTTGTCCAACCTGAAATGGTCCAGGTTATTATTGTTTTTTTCTTACTGGACTTTAAGTATTCATATTTTGCAAACTCCAAGGGTACGTATGCAATTTAACTACTGATTTTTTTCTCCCTCTTCTTGAATCAGGCCTCTCCCAGGTCTCCTCTAAGTCTTGTTTGGTACCACTGTCTCATTGCACTCTTCTTTATAGCTGAGGTGCAAGCTACACAAAGCCTGTGACCCCCCACCTCCGCACTTTTCCAACAATCCATCACTCTCCCTGTTTTCCTTCTGTACCAGTGCAGTTTTCGTGGTTGGGGAGAGCTCTGTGTTTTATATTCAGGGCAATGGTGTTCATTTCAACAACACCCATAAAGTCAAGACATAATATTGTACATGGCTTTGTTCCCCAGTTTCTCTTTTTGACCTTAATAAATTATGTAGATTAGAAAAGTAGAAACACATTGTGCTGATAAGAGGTCTGATGCATCTGGAATGGGGGAGTGGTGGAAGTGAGAGCCTGGCCGATGGGGGGGGGGGGGGGGGGACAAAGAGAGACATGAGTCTGTTTAGTCACACTTTTTCTTTAGTCCTGGCCCCATATGTTAAGAAGTGAGGAATAACAGTGGTGTCCCAGTTGGAAGAAACTTTGTAGGCCACTGCCAAAAGAAAGATGATTGTCTGTGGTGGGAGAGTAAAACAGGGGCCTCAAATGGTAAGGAAAAAGCCAAAAATGTTACGCTGTGGACCGTTAGTGCGGGTGTGCTAAACTATTAGGGGGCGGAAAGCCTTTGTCTGCAGAAGCTGTTGTGTTGCAACACATATGAGAGTCTGTAGTGGAATGTGTGTGTTGGAGCATGTGTGATATACAGTGCGTGATATTTATTTAAGAGGGACTCTTGGAGTTTCAAATGCAGGACACAAGATACAGTTCCCTCTCACCGTGAGCACTCTTTTCTTTCTTTGGAAGTGTTTCAAGACCACCTGAATCACAAATATACACACAAAGGGGCCAAGTATTGATACCATTATGTTCTTTTCTCATAACAAATGACATTGAAAACCCTCAGCTGCCTTTTGGGGAATTTTAATTTCTGCATTGTCAGTACTGACTGTGAGAGCTCTCTTTAAACTGACACTCATAGTGAGAGAAAAAAACACAGGGCTCTAGCAATCAATCAGGGTGTGACAAGTTTTAACTCAGAGTCTAACATGTGTTGTTCTCCCTTCCTGACCTACTCTGAGACACCACTCGGCAGGACGACGGGATAGGTTTCTGTCTTAAGAGAATTTCAAAGGCCAATGGTGAGAGACGATAAGAGGGAAACATTTAGAAGAAAATTTAAAGGACTTTTCTTTCTCAAGTAGGATATTGTGTGATCAAAGACAGGTCCCCATGAAATCTGTAAACCCCCTGCATTAAAACTCAACATACTGTCAATTAAAAGACGCTAATGGTACAGTACTATTTCCAGCAGTTCCGGCACTGAGAGCTCTTTGGTTCCTCTGGGGAATTAGTTAGGTGACAGAACTGCAACATGTTTACTAATCAGCAGCAGTTCTCATGGTTCCTAATGAGAGAGAGAGAATGAAAAAAGGAAGAGAAAGAGAACAAGTCACTGTGAGTCATCTTATTCATGCATCATCTCATCCACATGTGTGTGGGGGCGACATACCTGTCTACACAGATGGATATCTCAGACTTGCTATGGAGGCGCGACTTTGGAAACTCTTGGCAGGTCTAGCAGGGGAAGTCCCCTGGACGACGCATGAGGCAGCGTCTTTGGGTCCTTTTCAAAGGCAGGAGTTTAGAAAGGGAGAGGACATGATGAAGAGATCAGGAAATGCTCCATTTGCATTCCTTCGAACTCTGATTTGATTTCTCATGTGGAAGTTTAACAAATTAACAGAGAGAATGAGAGATAGGCCTACTACGGGAGATTTATATTTTTTTCTTAAAAACTGGTGTTCATAGGCAATTTTTATAGTGCTGGAAAAAAGAATTTGGATGCCCAGAGCCAAGGTTATAATGTGTTTGAGCCAAAACTCAGAGAATTTCCCTGCACAGCAAACAGTATTCTTTGGGGCTGATACGTGCCAAAGACAAAAGATGGAGGAGTATTTTTGGGATTGTGTAGTGTTCCCTCAGTTGAAGGGCTCTCTGTGTGAGGTTTGTTTTGGTTAGTGTCCTCACTGCCCTTCCACATACCAGCTGCTGCGATACACCGCTGAGCCCGGTGCAGGGAACATAGAGGGCTCCTTCCACGGGTCACTTTATTAATGTGCTCTCTCTCTTGTCTGACATTATTAACCACATCTTGTCTGTACAGGAGACATTCCTGAGAAGAGCCCCCTAACCTGACATTGTCACTATTTGAATTATTGTCTCATCTCCCCAATCTGATGTCTTGAGCAAGAATGCGTAGTGGGGGGATGGGGGTTAGTATGCCAGCCAAGCAGTCCACTTTTGTCCTCCGTCTTTTCTTTTTTTCTGGATGGTTCAGTGTCAGACAAGGTTTATGTTTTTTTTTTCATAAAATAATTACTAATTTACACCACTGGGAGTTGTTGTACTATAAAATGAAGTGTTTATTTAAATATTTATTTATACACTTTATGTTCTAATGGTAAAACTATTTCCCATCAAAAGCAAGAAGAAAAAAACCAACAACCTTTGTACCACAATGGAAGTGGTCCAAAGTAATACACTTGGGGCTATGAGTGTTATTTTTTTTGCGTAAATTCAATTATATCATGGTAAACACTTACAAATAAATATAATAATATAATTAATCAACTTAATGTAAAAAAAATCCCATTGAGAAATGTGTGCATCAACATTTTAGTTCTACACTGTCATATAGCAGCATTCATATTTTTTTTCACTTTTGTGTAAAACTGTTAAACATGTTGATCAGTTACCAATATCTAAATAATGCAATAACTCAGCGAAACTAGTTAAACAATAGACCAGTCAAGGCCAACAAACCAGCTTATTTATTTTTATTTATTTATTTTATTTTTATTCAGTAGGAAAGATTCCATAGTCTGGGTAATAGGACAGATGAAACTCTTGCAGCTCTCAGAGTCTTCATGGATGGAGAAGGAGGGGGCATTCAGAGGAAGCAGTGACTGGTTTACATGTATCACTACTGTAGGCAGTGAGAAATCTATTCCACAGGGCTGTGCTGCTCAGAGACACACAGCTGCAGGGGATTAGTGACCCTGAACGAGTCCAGAAACCAGAAATGCACCAGCCCCCTCTTAAAGACACCACCGGAGAAGGAGGTTTAAACTCATTCTAGACACTCAACACTTGCTCTCAAATACACACACTTATACTGAACACCCAAATACCATCTCTGTCACATTATTTGTTTTGCAATTCTTCAGAATTACCCAGCAGCCTGGAAGGAATATCCATACATTGTTCAGCAGTTGCAAAATGATTTATCCTTTCTGGGTTACTACAACCTAATCTCACTCGCCTCAGCTAATTTTAAATATATAAACTATATATGGATCAAAGGCATGACATTCATTTTTTAGCATCTCTTTTTAATAATCATTACGGTGAATAAATTATTAAGAGTAGTAGTAATCTTAATAATTTATTCATTACGATGAATAAATTATTAAGATTACTACTACTCTTACTAATATTCTTTCCCCTTCATGGGAACTTCGAACTGCGTCCCCTAGGGGTCGCTATGGGGAACGCCCTCAGCGTGACTCGTGTCTGAAGAAACATATGGAAAAACACCAACTGTTGGCCGGCGACAGCCCATGACGTCACTACCGGTGCGATCATAATAAAAGAGCCACCGGGAGAATACATCATCCTCTTCTTCGTCTTCACTGACTGTTTTGTTTGAAGCGTGCATTCTGGTAGGAATACAGTTTTCCTTTTATTATCATGGCGAGCACTAGCAAGGCGTTTAGGAAGTGTGTGGATCCGTGTCCTCGTTATTTGACACCCGATGACACACACGACTGTTGCGTCTTTTGTTTGGGCATGGAGCACGCATGCGATGTCCTCGAGGGGGCGGTTCGCGTGCATTGTGAGCGGTTCTCTAATATGAGGAAGCTCCGCTCTCGTCTGTCCCTCTTTTCAAGGAAAGAGGGGCAGCCGTCTGCTTCCCGCGATTCGGGACCCACCGCTGCCGAGGCACGGAGACGAATGAAATCGTGGGGTTCGCAGTTGGATGTGGCCGATGTGTTAGAGAGGGACCGCCCCTTTTCGTGCGCGTCGGTCGAGAACGAGAGTGAGCTGCTGGATTGCGATGATGCAATCTTTCTGACATCATCAGATTCAGCAGCTAGTGCTCTGCTGGGTTATGCCCAGAGCAGGAGATGTTTGAGGGCGAGGAAGTTGAGACTGAACCCTCTCAATCCTTCTGCACTGCATATGAACGAGTTATTGGGGATTATGGTGGATCAGAAAAATAAATCTTTCTGACCATAAATCCCCAGCTCGAGCGAGCCTTCCTTTCTTCAAAATCTCGATGTGGAGGTTGAGAAGGAGTGGATAAAGCTATTTTTTCTCGTATTTCTAGGTTTCAGCATACTAGTTAGGCTGACATTGAGGGGGTGCGTGAAAATGGCTATGAGGGGATGCCCCCTGTGCAAGAGATGATAGCCAGCTTATCTCTCTGTGGGCGAGACATCCTCTCTTAAGGCTCCCTCCTTGCCATCTAAGCCCCTGAATCTTGCTTAAATGGTAGGGCATATGCAGCAGCAGGTTAGACCGTCGCTTCGTTGCAGAAGCACTATGGAGACTGATCTGCTGAGCCCGAACAACCAGGGGTCCTAGCCCATCTCGGTCTGAGGATCAGAGATGGGCTCAGAAGGCTAGTCTCGCAACTCACGCCCCTCCCCCTCCTGCGGCTAGGGTGAGAGAGAGGCGCGGGTCAGAGAGGCAAGCCCTCTCATTCCTTTCTATTCCCCTGTAACCACCGTAAACTCCACCTGGCCGAGGCTAGGTGGAAATGTCCTGCTAAGCCAGGACTTTAAAAAAAAAAAAAAAGGTGAGTTCCCTCTCATTCTGAGGAATGAGTTCTCCGCTCTCCAGAGCTCGCTGTCGGTAGAGCTAGCATTGCTCCCCTCACATAGAGGGTCACCTATGAGCATGCCGCTCCCTTCTGAGCGTCTGAGTTCCCTCTCATTCTGAGGAATGAGTTCTCCGCTCTCCAGAGCTCGCTGTCGGTAGAGCTAGCATTGCTCCCCTCACCTAGAGGGTCACCTATGAGCATGCCGCTCCCTTCTGAGCGTCTGAGTTTCCTCTGAGCGTCTGAGTTCCCTCTCATTCTGAGGAATGAGTTCTCCGCTCTCCAGAGCTCGCTGTCGGTAGAGCTAGCATTGCTCCCCTCACCTAGAGGGTCACCTATGAGTATGCCGCTCCCTTCGGAGCATCTGAATGTCCCCTCATTCCGAGGAATGAGTTTTCAGCTCCCCAGAGCTCGTTGTTGGTAGAGCCAGCATTGCTCCCCTCACCCAGAGGGCCACCCATGAGCATGCCGCTCCCTTCTGAGCGGCGGAGTTCCCTCTCATTCTGAGGAGTGAGTTCCCCGCTCTCCAGAGCTCGTTATAGGTAGAGCTAGCATTGCTCCCCTCACTAGAGGGTCACCTATGAGCATGCCGCTCCCTTCGGAGCGTCTGAGTTCCCTCTCATTCTGAGGAATGAGTTCTCCGCTCTCCAGAGCTCGTTATAGGTAGAGCTAGCATTGCTCCCCTCACTAGAGGGTCACCTATGAGCATGCCGCTCCCTTCGGAGCATCTGAGTTCCCTCTCATTCTGAGGAATGAGTTCCGCCCTCAGAGCTCTGTGATAGGTCGCTCGTTCTGGTCGAGAGCATTGCTCCCCTCAATGAGTCATCTATGAGCATGCCGCTCCGCTGAGCCTGAGGTAGAGCAGAGCTCCCCTCTAGAGGGTCACCTATGATGCCGCTCCCTTCGGAGGTCTGAGTTCCCCCTCTCTGAGGAATGAGTTCCGCCCCAGAGCGTTATGGTAGAGCGAGCTCCCCTCACTAGCATTGCTGCCGCCCCTCACATTGTATAGAGCTAGCATTGCTCCCCTCTTAGAGGGTCTTATGAGCATGCCGCTCCCTTGAGCATCGTTGGTAGAGCTAGCATGGCTCCCCTCCCTAGAGGGTCACCTGAGCGCTCCCTTCTGATTTTGGTAGAGCTAGCATTGCTCCCCTCACTAGAGGGTCACCTATGAGCATGCCGCTCCCTTCTGAGCGTTTGAGTTTCCTCCATTATGAGAAACAAGTTTTCCGCTCTCCAGAGCTCATTGTCGGTAGAGCTAGCACTGCTCCCCTCACTTAGAGGATCACCTATAAGCATGCCGCTCCCTTCTGAGCGCCCAAATTTCCTCTCCTTCTAAGGAATGAGTTCTCAGCTCTGTGATAGATCACTCACCTTGCTGGTTGAGCTAGCATTTGCTCCCCTCACCAAAGAGGGTCATCTATGAGCATGCCGCTCCCTTCGGAGCGTTTGGGTTTCCTCTCACTAGGGTCTGAGATAGTTCTTTGCTCTACAGCCATAGAACATTAAACTAATATATATAAGTGCACACGTTAAAACTTGCACTTTCTAAAAACCACTCAGTGGTGAGTCGCACATAAAGTGTTTTGCGTTCTCTCTAAAATCCATGTTATGGTAAGTGCACAGCTAGATTGCACTTTCTAAAATCCACCCAGTGGTAAGTTAGCCTCATGTTCTGCTTTCTTTCTAAAAATCCCGTAGAGTTACGGTCACCTTCGTGCCCTATGAGCTGGCAGGCCCCGGTTGCCTTGGGCCCCACTCCTGAGCTGGAGTTCCTTCTCATTCTGAAAATGAGTTCTCCGCTCTCCAGAGCTGAGGTAGAGCTAGCATTGCTCCCCTCACTAGAGGGTCACCTATGAGCATGCCGCTCCCTTCGGAGCGTCTGAGTTCCCTCTCATTCTGAGGAATGAGTTATCCGCTCCCCAGAGCTCTGTGATAGGTTGCTCTCCTTGTTGGTCGAGCTAGCATTGCTCCCCTCACCATAGAGGGTCACCTATGAGCATGCCGCTCCCTTCGGGGCATCTGAGTTTTCTCCGCTCTAGAGCTCCTCATTGGTAGCTGAGTTCCTCTCATTCTGAGGAATGAGTTCTCCGCTCTCCAGAGCTCGCCGTCGGTAGAGCCAGCACTGCTCCCCTCAGCCAGAGGGTCACCTATGAGCTTGCCGCTCCCTTCTGAGCGTCCGAGTTTCTCCGCCCCCCAGAGCTCTGTGATAGGTCGCTCGCCTTGTGGGTCGAGCCAGCATTGCTCCCCTCACCATAGAGGGTCATCTATGAGCTTGCCGCTCCCTTCTGAGCGTCTGAGTTCCCTCTCACTCTGAGGAATGAGTAGTTCTCTGCTCCAGGGCATAGAACGTTTAAAAACCTGTTATGGTAAGTGCACACGCAAGACTTTGGGCACTTTTCTAAAATCCACTCAGTGGTAAGTCCGCACATCGAAAGTTCTGCGTTCTTTCTAAAATCCCGTAAGGGTAGGGTTACGCGCGCAGCTTCGGGCCCTTTTTTGAGCTGGTTAAGCCCCGGCTTGTGCCTTGGGCCCCACTCCTTCTGCCCCAATATTTTGGGTCCAAAAAGGGGGTTTACACTACCAAGTGGTCTGTTGAGACAGTTCCCTCAGTAAGCTGGTGCAGAGCAAGTGGTAGCCCCTGAGTGATCGGCCAGGACCTAGTTACTAGGTGCTTGGCCATATCCCCTTAAAGGAATCTTTTTCTGATTCCAAGACTCTGAGCTCTACCCTGGGTCCGGTAATCCCGGCACCCAGCAAGTAAGTACTTAGGGTATGCAGCTCGGGTTTTTTGGCCGAAGGGGATAATATCACTGACAGCCATCAACCGTCCCAGGGGCAACTCCCTTAGCCGGGTAGAGTTGGCTTAGTGCTCGCCTTTTTCGCGAAATTGGCTTGCACTCCCCTCAGCATGGTGGCGTGGGTATAGCGTTCCCCATAGCGACCCCTAGGGGACGCAGTTCGAAGTTCCCATGAAGGGGAACGTCTCAGTAAAGTTCCCAGGAACGAGACGAGGCTTGGGCATGCTTCGGACGCAGCTTCCGAAGAAGCGGTATGTATTCTGCCATCCAGCGGTGACGTCATGGGGTCCCAGTGGGGCCATAGTGGTCACTGGAGCGACCCCTAGAGAGTTCGAGTTCATGGAACGTCCCGTATGTAATCATGGTCCCCGAGTGGGGAACGAGACACTGCGTCCCCTAGGCTTTGGGCCATGCTTCGGACGCAAGCTTCAGACGAAGAAGCGGATGATGTATTCTCCCGGTGGCTCTTTTATTATGATCGCACCGGTAGTGACGTCATGGGCTGTCGCCGGCCAACAGTTGGTGTTTTTCCATATGTTTCTTCAGACACGAGTCACGCTGAGGGCGTTCCCCATAGCGACCCCTAGGGGACGCAGTGTCTCGTTCCCCACTCGGGGAACCATGGTTACATACGTAACCTGAGACGTTATCTTGGCAACTTTTATATGTCAGTGGCTCATATTTATTTTTTTGTAAATATGCAGCTTGAACATTTTGTAAAAATAGGATAAATAGTGTTTGTAGTGTCTGTTTGTAAATGTTTTTAATTCCTTTTTTTTCTTTATTGTGTCACTGACTTAAATTTATAAGTAAATGTGTAGTTTGAAAATCATCTAAGCCTTTTTTAATAGCTTTAAATATGTGGTCAGCAGTAGCATCTCAGTTTATCTGACAAAAAGAGCAAAAGTTTTGTCTAAAATTTGTCTAGCTATTTGTCAAAACATTGTTTGTTTCTCAGACACAATGCATTTTGTTTTAAATGTCTGGAACCACAGCTAGGAACTGCTTTGGTTTGATATGTCTCCCTGTATCTGTCCATCTTTTTATGCGTTGTGTGCCCAGATTGCTTTGAGGTACAGAGCGTTCTATATTGAAGGTGACACAAGTGTCAAAAATAGGCCCTCATCCATATCTTCCTCCAACCGTGTCTTCTACAACGTCCTCATGTGTTGTCCTGGCCCTGCTGAGCTGACAGATGTAGAAGAGAGGCACTCATTTCCTCCTAACGTGTTCAATGGGGCCTTATTGATGCACTGAAAGGCCAGAGTTTGGCGTCGCTGTAGCGTTAGAATGGCACTACCTGTCACTCAAATTTGTATGCCAGGATTAGAACCCAATTACCTTTACACTCCTGCTCCTGCTCTTAACTCACTTCCACCCACTTGAGTAGCAATGCGCTAAAAGGATGCGTTAACCATGCAAGCCCGTCATTAGAGCCTCATATGCCCACAGCCCAGAGAGAGAGCTGGTCACCCTCAGTACTTCCACTGGACAGCTCTGATGCCCATCATCTGGAAGCATTGAATGTCAGAGTAAAATATGCATAATTTGCAAACATTTTTTCCGCATGCCATTTTGCCCACTTTCCATACTTTCGAGTAACACCTCCTTGTCTCTCTGTGCTCTTTTGATGCTGTTTGCTGGGTAGGACATTATTTCTTTGATTGGTTCATCCTGCACTCAACAGAATCACGACTGTGGAGTGACTCACCATGTTCAGTTTCCTCCTAACTTTAGTCACACCATCTTACAAGCTCAGACATCTTGTGGATGAGGATATAGAGAGGGTGGAGGCTAGGACAGGGTAATCTTTCAAAAAGTTGCAGGTTTTGACACACACGTCTCATAATCTGTCTTTCATGTCTCCCCTTGTCCTCTGTTCTGGGCCCCTCGTCCCTCCCAGATACCTCATATCTTCCAGCACAGGTGATATCAAAGGCCCGTTTGGCATGGAGTTGATTGGCTGTCTCTGCAGATTTTATGAAAAGAGCTTTAATTGCAGACAGACATCTGCTTTTATTCAGTCAGCTTTATTGGCTTGAGTCACATTTACTCCACTGCCAGCACTTTGTTGCTCATTAAAAAAGCGAAATAAAACAAGCGCTCGAACGAGCCATACACATGTAAATAAATATGAGGGCTGTAACTGTGCATTCATGCGCACTTACACAATAAGATAATTCAAAAGTCCTGAACAATGAATAATGCAGATGATAACAAGAGCCATAAAAGTGTGTGCAGTGATATTTATAGCAGTAATAACAATGGAGAAATGTAATTTGAGGGTCAGTGGGGGCTCCATTTGACTGTGGACAGGGTCTTCTCGGCCCCCTCTGCAGGGGTACACATGAGCATATTGTTCCAGTCGAACATCTGCATTGTTTAATTCAGTGTTTGAGCTCCAAATTATTTGGTGTGAAACCAGGGGAGATGCGGACGCAAGCACACTTCTAAAGGTAGTTTTACAGGAGATTAAATGTTGCAAATAATTTTTTGAAACTGCAATTGAAGTGCTAGTTCTAACAACGGTGAGTTCACAGAGCGCTCCTGACCAGACACACTTCATTATCTCACAGTGTGGCTTTAAATATAGTCAATGTCCCATCATCCTTTAGCAAGGCACATACAGTATTGAGTAAGTGTACATGTGACAAAGATCATTCCATTCTAAAAGTCCATTCTAAACAACTGGACGGAAACAGGCAGAGGTCAGTGAAGTGTTCTTGCTGTCTGGCTGGTATAGGCTGTAGTTGGCAGTAGCGCTTACTAACACCGCTGTGGTGGGAGTGGGATATGAAGCTGAAACCAGATATGGTAAAGGATCCAGTGGTTCACTGATAGGTGTCCTAAGAAAGAAACAAGGAAAACAAATGTGATAGAGATATTTATTTGTACAACATTATTGCAGGGGCGGATTTAGTGACTTGGGGGCCCTAGGCAAATATAGGAATGGGGCCCTATACATTGCACACATTTATAGATCAACCTTGAGGTTTCTTTTTTTGTCATGATGCTGCACAATGGTGCCCCATAGTTGTGTCCAATGTTTCTACATTTTTCATGTACATGTTATAATGGGATTCTTTAATTTACCTTTACGTTTATTCATTTAGTAGACACTTTTACTCTTTCATGTTGTAGACCACGAAATAGCAAAAGATTTACCATTGAGATTATAAAATGATAAACCTCACAATTGAACCTTTAAACTATTTTTTTTATGAAATGGGATGAGTCAGAAGTATAAATTATTATATTATTTAAAACGGGTTTATGTGGTGAATTTCATTGGTCAAACAAAAAACACAGACTAATTATTGAAAATGCACATTCATTCTCTACCAGTAGGATGTGCTTTAGGAATGTCAGACATATAGCGGTTTGTAAACAAAGTAGCGCACAGCTCATAAATGATACTTTATCAGGTAAAATGAAAATACCATCTAAACTTTTCTGAAGACAATTGGTTCCCTTCAGAGGTTTATTCATATAAAAACTTGAATTAGCGAGAATGAGAAAAGTGTGAAAAAATATAGCCTATAATGACGAGGAAAGATGAGTTACCAGAAGAAGCCTACATTTAATTTTAGTAATTTTAACTTAGGGCTGTCAATCGACATTTAATTGCATTATTGTCATGAGTTAACTTGCGGATAATCACAACTTAATTGCACATTTTTATCTGTTCTAAATGTATCTTAAATTAAGACTTGCATTATGTTTTTAATACTCTAATCAACACGGGCATGGACAAATGTGGATGCTTTATGAAAATGTATGTTTATTATTAATGAAACCATAGTTAACATAGAGCATGAAGAGTAGACATGTTTCAAAGGTCATAGGCCTAGATGTTTTTCAAAGAACTTGTTCATGTCTATTAGACACATGAAAAAAGACACACCACGTTCACATTACTTTTCTTTCTTTGCACTGGGCAATTTACTTACACAAAACTGTTTACATTTTCGCAGGACAGGGCAGGTCACTTCTTCTGAACATGCAAAATGTAACATTTATTATTTATTATTACATTTGTTTCCCTCTCTGTGCCACATACTGTATTTTGATGAAGCCAAATTCTCAATAAAGTTTTCATTGGTATAATTTCTGTTTCTGTTGTCAGACAATGGGATGAATATGAAATAGTGACTGAAACGCGACCCATTAAGACTAAGTAACCAGCTCTCTCTTCCAAGATGTTAATCTGCACAAAAATCTTGATTTATTTATGAATATATAATCAAGCTGTCGTTTGATAAAATCAAATAGGCTACACATAAGCTAAAGACAATAGCTGTGCTGTGATTTCAGCTATAAATTAGAGAAGCAACATTTCTGTTTTAACTGAAAGTGCAGCTCCTTTCAGCCGCTCGATGAACAGAGCAGACACAGAGAGAGAGCGCGAGAGAGAGAGAGAGAGAGAGAGAGAGAGAGAGAGTGCGCGCGCTGGGAAAGAGAGACCTCGCGCTCGCACGGCAGTCAGATTCAGATGCATTATATTTATATTTTCTAGAAGCAGGATACACAAGCAGCACGTTCTACACGGACAACTCGGTGGTAATAAATAAATCAATAAATAATAAACACCGTAGCAGCAACCATTCGCGTGTCCGTGCTTAATGCGCATCTCATAAAGGAAAAGCATTTTAGGGGGCCCTTGGCTTTTGGGGGCCCAAGGCAGTTGCCTACCTTTGCCTGATGGGTAAGTCTGCCCCTGCATTATTGTACGGTTGGAAGATCCAAACATGGCCCATTATAAGACTTCTAAGAGAGTCAGTCACTTGTTGATTTTTTTTATCTGTAGGTATTTGATAGAATCCATGATGCCATGTATCTAAACAAGATGCCCAGGACCTATATGCCCAGGAAATATAGGCTCACAACATCAAAAATACAGCAGTATATTTCATTCTACACATGGGGTATTTTTTATCCCTGTGTTTACCAAACCCATCTTGAGTGTTTGCTGCTAAAAAGCTAATTTTGTTGTTTCATCTGACCATAGAAGCTAGTACCATTTGAAGTTCCAGTCGTGTCTGATAACTGAATATGCTGGAGTTTGTTTTTGGATGAGCTAGGAGAATTTTTCTTGAAACCCTCCCAAACAACATGTGGTGATGTAGGTGGTGTTTGACAATTGTTTTGTAAGGTTTTCTGACCCCGAGACTCAACTATTTTCTGCAATTCTCCAGCTGTGGTCCTTGGAGAGTCTTTAGCCACTCAAACTCTCCTTCTCACCATGCATTAGGACCAGTGGCAGCAGCTGGTCTTTCAAAGAGGGGAAGCTCATTTTCGGCCAACATCATACAAATTGTCTATTTATTTATACGTAAATTCTGCCTTACGTTCCTTTTCAAGAAAATGCTATTGCCTACTGTATGAATGAATGAATGAACAAACGATCTAAAAATATATATTAAACTTGACGGAGGAAATGTGGGAATTAGGTTAAACTGAAACAAGGAATGTGGTGTAAAATTGTGTGAAATGTATGATGGAAATTGGCTAGAAATTTCGCCAAGCAAATACCAAGAAATAGGTTGCAGCAGTTTTCGACTACACTTGCAAAATCCGCGATGTGACTGAGCTCAAATAGCTTCGGTGTCAGCGACTTTTTATAGTATAAAATTGCTGTCAATCAAAAGGAGATGCAGTCTTTCGACAGACCATCCAATCATCACGCAGAAGCCCGGAGTCCATGCCAGCCCACTCCTCCATTCACCCCCAGAGATACTGAGTGTCCATTGGCGGGACATAATCGCCGGGACTAATCTAGTTTCGAAGCACTGAAATAAACTGTTAAAATCAGCCCCATTGAAGTCAATAGATGCTAGGCTTCAACAGGGAAATGCACTGTGATGCTGTGGGAATGTATGAGAAGGAAATCGAGTCAGCCGACCTGCTATATGTAGATGATACTGAACGAACTCATCTTCGAGATGAACGTGTTCTAATGCATTTTTAATCAATAAAATGTTAGCACAATAGTACATATTTGACCATTATTATTTTTACATTATAGGGAAAGCTGAGCTTCCCTTGCAGTCTTAAAGAAATCCCCACTGATTAGGACGGTATAGACACACATCCTTTTCCAGGCAGTTTTGTAATATTTTATGTTGATTGGAAATTCTTAATTATTGCCCTGATGGTGGAAATGGACATTTTCACTGCTCTAGCTCTTTTCTTAAAGCCACTTCACTAATTTGTGAAGCTCAATTATCTTTTGCTGCACATCAGAAATATATTATTTGTTTTTTCTCATTGTGATGGATGATTAAGGAAATTTGGGCTTTGTTTTCCCTCCTATTTATATTTCTGTGAAACAGGAAGCCATGGCTGGATAATTTCATATTCATAATCACCCTGGAGTGCTCAAAATTGTGAATATGTGAGATATTTTACTCATAAGAATTTCTAGGGGTCCCAATAATTGTGTCCAATGTGTATTTGAGAAAAAACATTTATTTCATAACGATATTTCTGTCACGAAATCAAAGACTCAGATCCAATTGCGAGTGAAGAAACAGTTTATTGACTTGTGGAAACAACAGCAGTTTCAAAATCCAAGAGATGTCGTAGCTTGAAGAGCAAAGGTCTGTGAAAATAGAAGTCTAGCCGGGGAGGAAACAAATCCAAGTAGGACCGGAGCACGATCACAGAAAACACACTAGAAGCCCAGGACAGAACAAACAGAGGTGAGCGAGACCACAAACTGACAAAGGATAGTGAAAGAGCGACCCATATACAGGCAGCGAAATAAGCTGCAGGTGAAAAACCTGATTAGGAAGCAGGGTTGCCAGACGCGGCAGACAACCACTCAAAACACATAACACGCACACAGGAATGAGCACACGGACCCATGAACCGTGACAGTACCCCTCCTCCTAAGAGCACCTCTCGGTGCTTCCCGGAGAACCTACCTGGCGATTGTAATCATCGATAAGAGAGTGATCTAGTATGTCTCTCGCAGGCACCCAACTCCTCTCCTCTGGCCCATAACCTTCCCAGTCCATCAAGTACTGAAATCCTCTTCCCCTCCATCTCGAGTCCAGAATACGTTTCACCAAATAGACAGGTTCCCCATCTACTAGACGTGGTGGTGGGGGAACCGGTAAAGGCGGTTAACTAGCAGAATGAAATACGGGCTTTAATTTAGAAACATGAAAGATGGGACAAACGTTCGGTTATAACTATAGGCTCGGTTCCCTGAACGATTGCGTCGATTTTGACGCTATGGGGAATGCTTTGCCTGATATGTCTTGAAGCACATGTGAAATCAATCCAGGCGTAATGGGACATCAGAGCGGGTGACGTCACAAACTAGGAAACTATAAAGCCTGTCCAAACGAAGCTATCACTAGCTTAAAGTCTGAGCAAGTCGCCTACAGGCACGAAGGATATATGGCCGGGGACACAACGTCCCGTTCAAGGGAACTCTGTTGCGTCGATTTTGACGCTATGGGGAATGTTAATATAACACCACCATAGCGACGAGTGCCTGTCCTGTATGAAATTGGCCTGAGCCCTCGGGCGTCAGGTCTTCTTTTCCGCAGCCTTCTTAGAAATAATAATGGTCCTCAGATCCGTTTTACACTTCGAAGGCTGCGGTTGAACACGCTTCCTGTGTCCACATTATTTAGGTGGGGGAGCATGATAAGCCACGGCCTGCTTAGATGTTTGGGGCTGCTCCCGCTCAGCAGCCCCGGAGATATGAGCACGGCGGGCGAGGAGTTTCTGGAATGCAGCTGCTTGTTTAGCTGATTCCTGAAATCACTCAACAACTGATTTAACTGCATTGCCGTAGAGGCCATAGGAAAAAATAGGAGCATCCATAAGAATTTTTTTTATCTTTTCTATTGATGTTACTCAGATTTTACCATAAATGTCTCTCAGTGGCCGTCAGGTGCTGCCATAGCCCTGAGAGACAAATCTGTGGCCCGAAGCAGTTCGCAAACTGCATTCGGACCACAACCTCCGCCCTCATCGTGATTTCCTAACAATTCAGCCTGGTAGGCTTGCAGCAGATACATTGTGTGTAAACACGCTGCTGCCTGACCAGCTGCTGAGTAAGCCTTTCCCACCAGTGCTGAATGCTGATATTGTTCTCACTGGCTTAGTGGGTAATACCGGGAATCTAGCAGCAGCATTTTGAATTAATTGTAGAGGTTTGATGGAACTGGCTGGAAGACCTGCCAAGAGAGCATTGCAATAGTCAAGTCTGGACAGAACAAGAGCCTGAGCAACGAGTTGTGTTGCATGTTCCGAGAGAAAGGGCCTGATCTTCTTAATATTATATAATGCAAATCTACAGGACCGGGCAGTTTTAGTAATGTGGTCTGTGAAATTCAGCTTATCATCAATCACAACTCCAATGTTTCTGGCTGTTTTTGAAGGAGTTATGGTTGATGAGCCTAATTGGAAGGTGAAATTGTGATGAAATGATGGGTTTGTTGAAACCACAAGCAGTTCTGTCTTAGCTAGGTTGAGTTGAAGGTGATGGTCCTTCATCCAGCAAGAAATGTCTTCTAGACATGCTGAGATGCAAGCAGCTATCGTTGGATCATCAGGATGGAATGAGAGGTAGAGTTGAGTGTCATCAGCATAGCAGTGATATGAAAAGCCATGTTTCTGAATAACAGAACCTAGTGAAGCCATGTAGACAGAAAAGAGAAGTGGTCCAAGAACTGAGCCCTGTGGCACTCTTGTAGCTAGATGTTGCGACTTGGATACCTCACCTCTCCAAGGTACTTTGAAGGACCTATCTGAGAGGTAAGAGTCAAACCACTGGAGTGCGGTTCCTGAGATGCCCTTTCTCAATAGGGTTGACAGGAGGATCTGGTATATATGTCCGAGTCACACTGAATCTTGATCGGGAGATGGGTGAAAGTGCGGGAGGTTTTTCCCATAGCGAACCTGCCCGCCAGTAACCTCCTGCTTACCGACGGGCTCTGGTTTTTACCGGACACTGTGCAACCATATGACCAGCCTCCCCGCAGTATAAACATAATCCACGGCTTCGGCATCTCTCTCCCTCTCATCAGGAGATAGACGGGACTGTCCCATTTGCATTGTCTCGGAATCCGAGATGTCGTCAGGCGGTTGTATGTAGACCGGTCCAGACGATCAGTAGGCGAGAGGAGAGGTCTGTGCTGATTTCGCCACCACAATCTGGCATCCACTCAGATAGCCAAGTCAATAAGCCCATCCAAAGAGGTGTTTTTTGTCAAGGGTCAAGGTTTGTTTATTCGTCACATACTAAATTATACAGGGTATAATCAGAAGTGAAATGCAAATCAGGTCAGGTCCGCTCAGTGGACAGTGCAAAAAAAATAAAAGTAACACAACACAGGAGCATATATATAAATATAAGTAAAAAAAGAGAAATAAAGAGTAAAATGTGCAATAGAATAAAAACAGTGCAAAACAAATAAGATGTGCAAAAAACAGTATACTGGACTTAATAAATAGTAATATGAACAGGGATGTGCAAGAGGGATGTGCAAACGGGTTGTACCGGGTATATACATGTAGCAGCAATACGGATGATGATAAATGTAAATGAGTCTTGTAAATGTTTTATGAAACTGAGTTTGTGTTAAGGAGCCTGATGGCCTGAGGGAAGAAGCTCCTCCTCAGTCTCTCAGTTTTTGCCATCATGCTCCTGAAGCGCTTGCCAGATGGCAGTAAAATGAAAAGATGGTTACCGGCGTGATTTGAGTCCTTGATTATTTTAACAGCTCTGCTTTTGCAGCGTTTGAGGTAGATGTCCTGCAGAGAGGGGAGAGCAGACCCTGAGATGCGCTCAGCTAAGCGCACGACTCTCTGTAGAGCTTTGCAATCCTGGTTTGTGGCATTACTATACCACACTGAGATGCACTGAGTCAGTACACTTTCTATGGCCCCTGAATAGAAAATTTTCAGGATAGCTGGTGAGACCCTGAAATTTCCTCAGCTGTCCAGATGGTACAGTCTTTGCCTGGCTTTCTTAACCTGAGTCTGAATGTGTGTAGTCCATGTCAGGTCCTCAGAGATGTTTACACCGAGGTACTTGAAGCTACTCACCCTCTCCACAGGGGTCCCACTGGTCATAAGAGGAGTGTAGGGCCGCTGCTGTCTCTTCCTGAAGTCCACGATCAGCTCTTTAGTTTTGCTCACGTTCAGAGAGAGACAGTTGTCCTGGCACCATGATGTGAGTCTCTCCACCTCATCCAAGTATGCGCCTCATCATTGTTGTTAATGAGGCCCAGAACCACAGTATCATCATCAAATTTAATGAAGAAGTGGAGCTGTGAGAGGACACGCAGTCGTGGGTGTATAGAGAGTAGAGCAGGGGCTCAGGACACAGCCCTGTGGGGCTCCTACGTTCAGGGTGATGGAGTGGAGGTGAACTGGCTGACTTTCACCACTTGTGGTCTGGCGGTGAGGAAATCTTGAATCCAGTCACAAAGTGAAGAGGTTATGCCGAGGTCTGAGAGTTTAACATACAGCATGGTGGGGACTATAGTATTAAAAGCGGAGCTATAGTCGATAAAAAGCAGCCTGACATAGTTGCCATTTTTGCTGTCAATGTGTGTGAGGGACGAGTGCAGGACCTGAGAGATGGCATCATCAGTAGACCTATTTGGCCGATAGGCAAACTGAAGAGGGTCCTAAGTAGTAGGGATGGAGGAGCATATGTGGTTCTTTAATAGTCTCTCAAAAACCTTCATGACTGTTGATGTGAGGGCAACTGGACGATAGTCATTCAGGCAAGAGGGTTTACTATTCTTAGGCACAGGGATTATGACAGATTTTTTAAAGGAGGTGGGAACAACAGAGGTAGCGAGGGACTCATTAAATATGGATGTAAATAAACCAGCAAGCTGATCAGCACAGGCCCTCAGAACACGCCCAGTAATCCCATCAGGTCCTGCTGCTTTCCTGACGTTCACTCTCTTTAGTTCCCTCCGAACCTCGTCTTCTGACAAGGTGATAGCATGATCATTGCTGCTCTGTCTGCTGCTTCCTGACGCGCTGATCGGCAGAGTCGCGCCGCCATTACATTCAAAGCAGCAGTAGAAGGTGTTTAGCTCTTCGGCCAGCAACGGATCTGCTCTCACCTCTGCGGAGGAGTTATTTCCAGAGGAACAGATGGCCTTCAGTCCCTGCCACATGCATCGAGAGTCATTGAGCTGAAAGTGTGACTCAATTCTCTCCCTGTACCGGCGTTTGCGGCTCTAACTGCCCGTTGGAGAGCGACAGCAGTGATTTGTATTCGAGATGTTAATACGTTTACCGGCGTAGTTGGATGGGCTGTTGCGGAAGTCACGATGAGTAAATGGTGGACGGTTGGTTTGGAATGTCCTTATTGGATGGGATCAGACCCTTGACGGTGGTCGTTAGGTTGAGTATTAAGGGTTGAGAGTAGGATGTTGCTAGCTTAGATGTACAAGAAAGTCATTCAAGTGAGTAGATGATTGAAAGAAGTGTATTGAGTTGGGGTCAAAGAGCCGCATGTAGCCCTCTCCAAGGGGGGAAGCGGATGATCCCTTGGGTGATGGGGGTGTGAGGGAAATGGGGTTGGTCGAATTCAGAAGATGGTGGAGGGGGAATGGATGGGTCCATGGGGGGGTTTTGGGTGAGTGGGGTGGGAGGAAAGATCGGGTGTGCATTGGAGGTCCTTGGGTGGGATGTATAAGTTGGAGGAAATGTGGTTGAAAATGAGTGGTGTTGGATGAGGATATTGGGGGGGGGATGTGTAAGAGGCGATTGAGGGCAGTGTGGTATTTGTTAATTAATGGCTGAGGCATCGGGGTTGGTGATTTGGCTAGAGTGGGGTGGTATTGGAAGGAATGTATGACAAAGTAACGGTGAAGAGAGGTAATGAGGATGTGAGGAGGAATTGTATGAGAATGTGTTCTTCAGCCTGGGGAGAATGGGATTGGATGATAAGAATGAATTGTAAAGGAATAGAGAGGAGGTGGAGGATATGACCTTCTAAGGGTTGATGGGGCTTAGAGTTTTACCTTTATCGGTTTAATAGGGAGGGGGGAAATGTAAGGAGGTAAATTGTGGTAGCCAAAAATTAATGTTGGAAGGGGTGAATAGAGTAATGTGTGGAATATTGGGATGAGGGTGGTTGAAGAGCATTTAGTCAAAAGTGGACGGGAGCATTTAGTGGGGAGGACATGGGTGGAGACAAAGTGGACAATGGGGGCAACCGAGGTTCAGCAGAGTGGATGGTACAAGATGCATCTGGAACAGCAGGTGGATTGTGCACAGTGAGCTGTTGTGTGGACTCCACCTTTAAAAGCTGAAAATGGGAAGTTAATGGGATAATGGGACCTGCTTCAAGCATTGGTGTCCATGCTACGATGCTACGATCACAGAAAACACACTAGAAGCCAAGGAGAGAACAAACAGAGGTGAGCGAGACAAGAAACTGACAAAGGATCGTGAAAGAGCGACCCAGATATAGGCAGCGAAATAAGCTGCAGGTGAGACACCTGATTAGGAAGCGGGGTTGCCAGACGCGGCAGACAACCACACAAAACACATAACACGCACAAAGGAATGAGCACATGGACCCATGAACCATGACAATTTCCCCCCATTTAAATTCTTATTATCCAATGAAAGGTTAGATTTTTGTGATTTTTTTAGAAAAAAAGATCAAAAGGATTAACAATGCAGATGAATTTTGACAGCCTTCTTTGATCATATTTACCAAGGGTGCCGATATTTTGCCCATGACTGTATATACACACACACACACACACACACACACACACACACACACACACACACACACACACACACACACACACACACACACACACACACACACACACACACACACACACACACACACACACACACACACACACACACACACACACACACACACACACACACACACACACACACACACACACACACACACACACACACACACACACACACACACACACACACACACACACACACACACACACACACACACACACACACACACACACAGCTTCACCACTCATTAATATAGCACCTTTTATGGTAAGGCAAGGTTAGATAAAATTTTAAAATGTCATGTGGTGTGACTCAAAACATATCTATATTTATATTTATGAATGAATAGAATTAATAGAGTATAAAATATGTTACTACATTATACTTGTTGGTTTGTATATACAATTTTTAGAATCCTTAAATTTAAACTTAAACCTGAAATAGTACAGTAGTTTTTCAAAAGCATGTGAAACTAACATAAATCAATATGCACATTTCTAAGAACCTGGAATTTTTTTTTTCTTTCTTTTGTTTAGAATGGAAACTATTATACTATCATTTACCAGTTTGTCAAATCATTTTCAAGTTGCTGTAGCTATAATTGTAATAATAATAATAATAATAAAGTTTTTAATGACACCAGCTGGCATTGTGAGAGGTTCGGTCAGGCCTGGTCTTATGACAGCAAACATAGGTTGTGTAGCTGAACGGTAACTTCAAGTGAAGGCCAGCCCAAGCCCCAATTATCCCCAATCAGACTCTTAACTGCTGCAGTCTGGGGGTGGGGTGCAAAGCTCCCCGAAGGGCTTAGCCTTCATTACTGGGCAGCACATCCTGCACATTAACTTTCTTTCCCCCTCCTTCTGCTCAATCTCCTCTGTTTCTACTCTCATGCCCTCTTTGCTTCATTGTGTGGTGGGAAATGATACAGCAAACAATCAGACAGACAAACCTAAAGCACATGGCAAAGGCCACTGAGCTAGGCAAATTTGAATCTTTCTAATAACACACAAAGAAAATATGGTGGAATTCTTAACTGCAGAATAATGTCACATGGGCCAGGAGTAGGAGGACAAGAAGCGTGTGCGCCTACGCTTACAGATGATGGGATGTGTCCCTCTTCCTCCCCTCTCAAGAGAGAGGAGAGACAGATTGGAGCAGAAATCAGCTCAGGTAATTTTCCAGTAGAGAGACAGTGATTACTGCGTGCCTCTCTTGCGGCCCACAGGAAGTTTCCTCTTCACTGGCTTCTGGCTTAATGTGTTTGTGTGTGTGTGTGTGTGTGTGTGTGTGTGTGTGTGTGTGTTTAGAGGAGGGCATCAAATGCTTGCCGCTGTCTTCAGTTACCAGCTGATTTGTTTGTTGGCCTCTGTGGGCTAGTAGCAGATCTGAGCAGAAACTTTCCTTGCACACAATGCACAAAACACACTTATCAGCATTGGCATGGTGAGAACAGAGATAATCTCAGTATGACTAAGGCTAGATTAGAAGAGTTCAATGTGTCTCTGGAGTGGGGGATGATGGGAAGGTGTGGTGCCTGTAGGTGTGCTTGTACTTGTTCTTGTCCGGACAGGATCGGCATCAGGAGGATGTGCTGTGGCAAAGAACTCAGTGTCAGTGCTGTGACAGTTTGTGCCTAATCTGCCCTGAGAATGTTCTGTCAGAAAGGGGGGACTGGCAGCAGGCGTGTTTCATTTTTTACAGCACATTCTAGACCGCATATACAATTTGTATTGTATCAGCAACAATTGTAAGCCAATTGTAGGGAATGTTTCTTTAAGTAGAAAGCATTTAAAACAAGATAAAGTCTACGAATGTTTAAAGGTACACTTTTGAAAAACTCTGTCCTGCATTCGTCCCAATTATGAAGGTCTACAAAAGGGATTTATGGTATAAGTTGAATATCAGCATTGAATATCAGCAAACTTTAATGTTGAAAGGCTCATCTTGACTTAAGCGCACTGCTGATCTTCCCTCTACTCAACTCACTGCCAAAGGCATTAAAAAGTCTCTGCACATTTGAAAAACCACATAAATCAGGACACTCATTCCTGCTCCACCTCTTTTTTCTTACACCTTGTCTGCTCTTTTCTTCTGTATGCAATTTTTTCTTCATCTTAGTTGTCTTTTCCTTTCTTGTCACACTAGGAAAGAACTCCTGTAGATGGCAAAAGCAACAAACCCACAACTGGCTTATACATTATATATATTTTTTGGGACAAAGGCGTTTATTTGAGACACACTCAACTGGTTTAGAAGGCATGTCTTAGTATCTCATCTCTTTCATTAGCTACAAACCCTGCCTTCAATCTCAGGTGCTTATCAGTCATATATAGATCACAGAAGACCACACACACACACCACACACACACACACACACACACACACACACACACACTCCACACACACACACACACACACACACACACACACACACCACACACCCCACACACACACACACCACACACACACACACACACACACAGAGACACACACACACCCCATCCTATCGTAATACATTATTATTATTATTATCTGCTGAGTCTCGGCTCTGTAAAATGAGTTTTCCTGAACTCCATTAAAAGCAGTGTTTGTCGTTCCCCTGGCTCAGATTTGCATGCGCCACTGCAATGCGCCTCAAATGGAAGATGTCCTTCCTCAACTCTCCTCCCCCAGCCTCATCTGGGACAATAAGTGGACATATGACATTTTACAGAGACCCTCATTTTCTTTGCTTCACTGCTGTCCCACCTCCCTCCTGTTCCTCCTCCCCAGCAACTCCTGGCCCAGTCATCAGAGAAGGGAAAGAATATTGCGAATGACACCACCAAATCAGCTGTAAATAGCGGGTAATTTGATTGACATCTGGAAGGCTGTCACGGGCCCGAGTGGACTGGCAAGCAGTTAGTTGAGTACAGAAAAAGTGGCTTTCCAAGTAAATCACTTTTTGTCCAGTGGGGCCTGTAGCAGATAATAATTGCTTGTCCTTCCCATCAGTACAATTTCCCCATTACTGCGTGCAGCAGCGTCTTATTGAAAACCAGGTTGTCCCATAAAAATTCACATGCTGTCACAGGTCAGATGAAAAATTGCTAAATATGAGACACATTTCTGAAATTATTTTACCATATGTGCTGTTTTCTATTAATGTCCTTTCAAAATTGTAAATGGAAAGAAAAAGGTTAGAGAGTAAATACTCTGATTAAATACTGAGTGGAGAAGGATTTGAACTGTTGACCGTGGGAATTATAGAGACAGTTATAGTCAAAGTTTTGCCTATTTAAAGAAAAACATTCACTTTCTGCACAAAATCTTTTTGTTTGCTTGGTGTTTCCTCAAGTAATAATTTGCTCTAATTTTAAGGTGTTAATATTATGTCAAGAACCATATAACACATTTGCCAAGAAGATGTCAATGCTATACAAGCAAAATAATCATAAATGAGAATTCACATCTTTTAAAGAACACATTATTATTTTTCTATGTTAAAATACTGTGATGTCCAGAGTTAATTTCATAGAAAAGTGTAAACACTGTGGCTCTTCCTCTTTCAAAAAATTGGACTGTTTGTTTAAGCATCATGACCAGAGATCTACAGAGTTTAGTTATGGCTCGTTTCCACTGAGCGGTACGGTTCGGTACAGTACAGTACGGTACGCAATTATTTCTGTTTCCACTGTCAGAAGTTGTGAATGGTACCAGAATAGCAAACCGCACCGTACCACTTTTTTGGTACCCTTCTGCTGGGGTACCTAGCACTGCAAAGTGTACCAAAAGGGTGGAGCTAAACTCACTGCAGAAGTTGATTGGTTGAAGGGGATAAAGCTTCTCCTTCACTCGTTCCACCAACAAAATATAACAGTGTAGGCTATTTTATAATTTTATATTTTCACACAGACAATAGCCGTTTCTCAATATGTGTTCTTGTCTGTTCTTGTGGACTTGTGAAACGTCATTACCCAAAAACCGGCGTAATTTTCAAAATATTGCTGTTATCGTGTCATGAAATGTAGTTATAAGAGTTTTTCAGGCGAGAATGTAGTTGTTTAAGACTCAAATCTATGGTTTATTTATAAAGATAGCATCTATTTGGTAAATTTGCTATGCCGATTTCGGAGCTCCAGGTGATCACTGGGCGCTCAGTGCTCGTGTATCCGCCTCGAGCAGCCTTACGCTTGTCTAGTCCTTCCGACATTTGCCGCTGGCTTTGATGTCTTTGTAGTGATTAAACATGAGATACAATTCGTTTGAGGTATATTTAGCAGGCATTCGTGGTCTCATGAATCTATTATTTGTTCCTTGTCATAGTCAAGTCAAGTCAAGTCACCTTTATTTATATAGCGCCTTTAACAATACAAATTGTAACAAAGCACTGCACAGTATCAAAATAGGCAAGTTGTGTCAATAATGTAAAATGATAGGATTTAACACTCAATTTTCAGCTGAATGCATTTCATTATTGAATTTAGTGATGGCATTGTCCAGCTCAGTTCAGTTTAAATAATATTTGTGCAATCAAGTCAATGATATTGCTGAAATGAAGATTCCCCAACTAAGCAAGCCAGAGGCGACAGCGGCAAGGAACGAAAACTCCATCGGTGACAGAATGGAGAAAAACCTTGGGAGAAACCAGGCTTAGTCGGGGGGCCAGTTCCCCTCTGGCCAGACAAACCAGTAGTTTGTTCCAACTGCAGCAAAGTCAGAGTGTAAGCAGTCCACTGGTTCCAGTGGTCTTTACCCGATGGATGTCTAGGTGACGAGTTCCTCACTGGAGATCTGTCTCTGGGGCTCATCTATGTGTCCTAGACTCCGCTGACGTTCAGGGCTGTAGAGGTTGTCTTTAGGTGCTGATCCTCCATTTATGGCAGACTTTTGTTAAGTCAGTATAATCGCTGATGGTTGGCTTCCTCTGAGGTCCTCCGAGGGGTTGTCATCATCTCTTCTCAGGTGTTCGGTCATCTCAGATCGTTTAAGGGTTGGATCCAGACTGAAGCTTGTGTAATTCCTAGCTTGGCAGAAACATAGAAACAATAAGACAATTAGCGTAGCAGTTGTTCCATCCAGGAATAACCCTGGATGAAATTATCAGTATAACCCAAGCTAAAGCATAATAAAGTGCATTTGTTCAGAAAGACTAGCAGTACAAGATTGTGAGATGCATTATATGAATGCTTGGCTAAAGAGATGTGTCTTCAATCTAGATTTAAACAGAGAGAGTGTGTCTGAACCCCGAACGTTATCAGGAAGGCTATTCCAGAGTTTAGGAGCCAGATATGAAAAAGTTCTACCTCCTTTAGTGGACTTTGCTATCCTAGGTACTACCAAGAGTCCAGAGTTTTGCGACCTTAGGGAACGGGTTGGATTGTAGCGTGATAGAAGATTAGTTAGGTACGCAGGAGCTAAATCATTTAGGGCCTTATAGGCTAGTAATAATATTTTGTAACTAATACGGAACTTAATAGGTAGCCAGTGCAGAGACTGTAAAATTGGAGTAATATGATCATATTTTCTTGACCTGGTAAGGACTCTAGCCGCAGCATTTTGTACTATCTGTAGCTTGTTTATTGAAGATGCAGGACAACCACCTAGCAGTGCATTACAATAATCCAGTCTAGAGGTCATGAATGCATGAACTAGCTTTTCAGCATCAGAAACACTTAACATGTTCCGTAGCTTGGCAATGTTTCTAAGATGGAAGAATGCTGTTTTTGTAACATTTGAAATATGATTTTCAAAAGATAGGTTGCTGTCTAATATAACACCCAGATTTTTAACTGTAGAGGAAGTAACATTACATCCGTCTAGTTGCAAATTGTAATCCAAGAGATTCTGTGTACTGTTTTTAGGTCCAATAATTAATATATCTGTCTTATCTGAATTTAATAGGAGAAAATTACTGGTCATCCAATCTTTTTTATTTTTAACACACTCCGTTAGCTTAGATAGTTTAGAGGTTTCATCTGGTTTTGTTGAGATATATAGTTGAGTGTCATCAGCATTACAATGGAAACTAATCCCGTATTTTCTAATAATATTACCAAGGGGCAACATATATAATGAAAATAACAGAGGACCTAGGACAGATCCTTGTGGTACTCCATACTTTACTGGTGTTAATTGAGATGACTCCCGTTTAAATAAACAAAGTGGTAGCGATCGGACAGGTAGGATCTAAACCATCTTAGAGCCTGCCCTTGAATACCTGTATAGTTTTTAATCGATCTATCAGTATGTCATGATCTATAGTGTCAAACGCAGCACTAAGATCAAGTAAAAATAGCAGCGAGATGCAGCCTTGGTCTGACGCAAGAAGTAAGTCATTTGTAATTTTAACAAGTGCAGTTTCTGTGCTATGGCGGGGCCTGAAACCTGACTGAAATTCTTCATAGATATCATTTTTGAGCAAAAAGGAGCACAATTGAGCAGACACTACTTTTTCTAATATTTTCGACATAAACGGAAGATTTGAGATGGGCCTGTAATTTGCCAGTTCACAAGGATCTAATTTTGGTTTCTTAATAAGAGGCTTAATAACTGCCAGCTTAAATAGTTTTGGGACGTGACCTAAAGATAACGAGGAGTTAATAATATTGAGAAGCGGTTCTTCTGCTACAGGTAACAACTCTTTCAATAGTTTAGTGGGTACAGGATCTAATAAACATGTTGTTGGTTTAGATGCAGTGATAAGTTTATTTAGCTCATCCTGTCCTATAGTTGTAAAGTACTGCAGTTTTTCTTTGGGTGCGATGAATGAAGCTGAAGTACTAGACGCTGTAGAATCTACATTTGTTATTGTATTTCTGATATTATCTATTTTATCAGTAAAGAAATCATTAAAGTCATTACTATTAAACTGTGAGGGAATATTTAGATCGGGTGACATCTGTTTATTTGTTAATCTAGCCACTGTGCTAAATAAAAACCTTGGATTGTTTTGGTGATTATCTATGAGTTTGCGGATATACTCGGTTCTTGCAGTTTTTAGAGCCTGTCTATAGCTGAACATACTGTTTTTCCACGCAATTCTAAAGACTTCCAAGTTAGTTTTTCTCCATTTGCGCTCAACAATACGAGTTTCTTTCTTGAGAGAATGGGTATAACTGTTGTACCATGGCGCAGCACTTTTTTCTCTAACCTTTTTTAATTTGATGGGGGCAACAGTTTCTAACGTATTAGAGAAGATAGTTCCCATGTTGCTAGTAATTGTGTCTAGTTCATCTGTATTTATGGGTACATAGAGCAGTTGAGATAAATCCGGCAGGTTATTGGTGAATCTGTCTTTAGTGGCTGGAACAATAATTCTGCCTGGACGATAACACGGAGCCATATAGTTAATATCAGTAATATGCAGCATGCACGATACAAGGAAATGGTCAGTAACATCATCACTTTGAGGTACGATATCTATATCAGTAATATCAATTCCATGCGATATTATAAATCTAGCGTATGATTAAACGATGTGTCGGCCTGGTGACATTTTGCTTGACACCAAAAGAGTTTATTAGGTCAGTAAACGCAAGTCCTAACGCATCATTTGTATTATCAACGTGAATGTTAAAATCTCCAACAATTAGTGCTTTATCAACATTAACCAATAGGTCTGAGAGGAATCTGCAAATTCTTTTAGAAAATCTGTATATGGCCCTGGCGGTCTATACACAGTAGCCAGAGCAAGAGATAGGACAGATTTATTTTGCTTATCTGACAGTTTAACATTGAGCATAAGTATTTCGAATGAGTTAAACCTGTATCCTGTTTTCTGAGTAACATTGAGAATATCACTATATATTGTTGCGACACCCGCCGCCACGACCAGTCTGACGAGGCTCGTGCTTATAACAGTAGCTTGGTGGAGTAGATTCATTTAGACCAAAATAATCATTTGTTTTAAGCCAGGTTTCAGTCAGACAGAGTACATCAAAACTATTATCTGTGATTACTGCTTTCGGTTTCATTTACAATAATTGTTTTTGTTCTGCTTTCGGTGTGAGTGATCCTTACTTTTTTTTTACTTTTTACGGATATTTAGTAACTAAAACTATAAGAGTCTATAAATACTATATATACCCAAGTTAAAAAGACAAATTACAAATTGTTTTGAAAACAAAAAAATGCTAAAAAACATTTCAAAATATTCAAAGGTATGAGTATAAAAAGGATTTATAAGCCAAAACACCCATTAGCATTTTTCAGTATGTTGAAGTGGTTTAATCAATAAGAAAATACGACATATTAAATTCATCAGATTTGTTCTAGATCCTGCATTAAATTTATATTTTGATCTCACTATTCGGGGAACAGACACAGTCTGTATAGATTGGACACTGCAAGTACCTTTACCATTTAAGTGGGTAGAACAAAAGCCATCATAGTTGTTATTGGAGAATTGGCTTACTAGTCAGATAGAGCGTAGCGTTCTGGTGATGTTGTCCGACAGGAGTTCCGCACCGACTCTGCTGGGGTGCAGGCCATCAGCACGAAATAGCCTAGGACGCTCCCAGAAAAGATTCCAATTATTAACAAAGAGAATTTTCTGCTCTTTACACCATGACAACAACCATTCATTTAAAGCAAACAGTCTACTGAACCTTTCGTGTCCTCGTCGATACGTGGGAAGAGGTCCTGACAAGATGATTGTCGCCGCGGGCTTACTCATATCGTTTTGGCTGAGCAAAAAAGTTCATGTTTAGCTTTATTTATTTTGAACTTTACCGTAGTAGCCTACAGCGCTGACGTTGCAGCATACATTTTTTACAGAATTGTTATTTCCTCTTATATAAGCCTCTTATACTTTGTACATATACTTTTATAATGGCTATTACTGTTCATTAAAACTGACATTTAACAAAAAGAGGCAGAGTTGTGCTTATTGTCGCGCTTTATTATCGATCGCTACTTTCTGGCATACACCACACCTATCAAGTAAGGGTACTGTTGGCAGTGGAAACGCAAGCTGGATCAGGGTGTTCCGTCCCGAATCATACCGTACCGTACCGTACTGTAGGCTACTGACCCGTACCGCTCAGTGGAAACGAGCCATTAGACAGGATTCTACCAGTATATCGGCGTTGTAACTAACACTAAATGGCTAATATCCTCCCAGGCAGGTTATATTCTCTATCACTGGTCAGACACAGTCATTGTATCAATTAGCTGAGAGCACGGTGACATACCTCTGGTGCAATACAATTACAGTAAAGCTCACAGCACAGGAAAATAATTTTGTACCTTGAAAAATCGATTTTCCGTAATATGAATATTTTTTAAACAGTGCAATTTTTTTGCAGAGAGTTATATATTTGTGTTTATTGTTGCTTTGCATTATTTTGCGAATTACAATATATATAATGTAAATCTATAAAAATGCTAGTAAGATCGGGAAATACAATGATATTAATAAATACAAATATAAAAATATTAATAAATACAAATATCAAAAAATATTACAAGCCTCCAACCCCCTCCTCTCATGAATTAGTCCATTTTCCCTTTCAATAAAAGGAATTATTGAGGTTACTATACTGTAGCTACTGCCTTTTAATAACATCAAAAAGGAGTGAAAAATTCAATAGCAATTATATTGTAATTGTAATAAGATGTATGAATGCCATTTTGAAATAAAATCCAGTACACATATAAAATTATAAAAATACATTTGTTATTGTAAAAACAAAGGTGCTATTTTCCACCAGTGGTCCTCCAACCCCCTCCTCTCATCGACCATCCAGCTGGCGGAGCTGGCAGAGATCTTTCCCTCAAAAAAAATATCATCATTGAAGTAAAACAATTGAAAGTGGGGAGAAAACATGATGAAATAACTGTTTTCTAAAGCATTTCCCTTGTGAGTAAAATTTCAATAAAATGAATTATTGAGGTTATTGCAAATATTGACAAAGAATATTTTTCATTCTGAATGACTTTAAGAAAAGATTGTTATACTTATTTACAGAAAATGTTACAGCTGCCTATTTTAATGAGGAGGAGGGAACATCTAATAATAATTTATCTCAGTCATTAGAAAAAAATTGTAGAAACATGTTGTTTGGGAGGGTTTATAGTAATTACAGAAAATTCAATAGCAATTATATTGTAATTGTAATAGATGTATGATTATTTTTCTGCTGGATATTTGCTAGATTCTATTAAATACAACATATACATTTTGAAATAAAATCCAAACACAAACAAAAACAACACACATGAGCACAAAACCAAGTATGTACACATTTAAAATTATAAAAGGTATACATTTGTGGAGAGATTCTGTATATTGATCTCTTATCAAAACTGTAGGAGAAAAAATTTGTAAAAATGTACACATTTCAGTGGTGAGAGTGGTCCTCTCAAGCTTTCAATGATAGGTTGGAATTTTGTGAATTTTTTGAATGAAAGATAAAAGGATAAACAACTTCAGTGGCAAGCCGCCTTTTCATATTTATCATGCCATATAAATGTGCTTTACTTCATATTTTTAGTAATTCATTTTAATTATGATCTCCTGATCTTTGGCGGATGCTAGAGGCCAAATAAATTGCACATAGCTTATATCAAAATCTATTTTGTTTTTGGTAATTTTTTTGTATTTTTGTATTTTTGGTGTGTGTGTGTTTTATTACTTCAATGGAAAATCACATACCTATATATTGTGTGTTCCTGCATTGCTCTAAAATAATGCAACTATATTTTTCTAATATTTACACATATATATTTTCATGTGGTGTGTATCAAACATCCCTCTTGTATCACAATTCATGCAAAAGTCACAGAGAGATTTTAGTGTTTAATATTCACACTGTTGTTTCTTTTCTTTTCTCCTGCCATGTGCTCCTGATCCCTTGCTCTTCCCACTGCTGTCACACTATTTAAGGTAAGTGTCTATTCTTTCTCCCTACAGGCAGGTAAGTGACAGAGCAGGTTAACACAGAAGTGTTCAGGAAGTGTTCAGTCTTTACTTGTGTGATGTGGGATTGTGCCAGTAGCAGTGCCCTAGGCGAGCAGGTGCAACACTCTGGGCAATTAAACGTTTGTGTAACATAAGTCAATTCAGCTGCACATGCTAGTGTCAAGTCTAAGCAGTGTATGTGTGTGTCTCTGGAAGTTAGAAACTCTCTGAGCATGACAGTGTATTCTTGTGTGTGAAGGAATATGATCGTTGTTTATTGTAATTGACAGTAACTGAGCTGAGTGGCTGAGTTTAATAAGGGTCAAGTGTGAATGGGCCTCTAGTTATGTAATGTTTAAATGAGTCCCAGAGGAGAAGTGTACACGTTTGTCTCCTTTTTCCTGCCTTGTCTCACTTGCAGTTTCAAGTAACATAAAAGCTAGATTTGTGTTATCACTAAATGCTGATCTTGGAAATTTGTTAAGACACATTAACAACATTTTGCACATTCTAGGTAAGCCTTAATTCTTATATGAAATTCCACATATAATGCATATAACATTTTCCATGTAATCAGCATATTCCAAATAAACAAAGACATGTAGGCTACTTTCCCCCCGATGTTCTTGCAAATACTGGAGATTTACTAACTTGTGATTAAGGATGGACATGATGCATTTTTAGTAATTTTGGACAGCAACTTAATCTGCTTATTCATTCACATTCATGTCTTTAACAATAACACAAAAGAGCGCAATTATTTATATCAAAATTCATGCATTCTGTCAGGAAATGGAGCCTTGTTTAGATGTTGGCCCGGCTTAGAGATAATACTGCATGTATGACACTCTTAAGATCTTCCTAACTAACATTGTGTGTTGTTAGCTGTGTTAGGTAGTACACAGCTAAAATTAAACTTAATATAGTGTGACAGTACTGTTGCAATGCTGTCAAACATGAACATGAAATGTCATTGTTTCAAGGCACACTGAAAATTAGTAATTATTTTCAATTTAATACTAACAATTTTCATTTTTTATATTATGTGCATGTGATTTGGATATTTTTGGGTTTATTGCAATTAATATTTAGCCAACAGCCTTCTTTTCTTGGACTGGAAACTTGCATTATGCAGTTAACTATATACTGTTCATTCACAGATCATCTCGGTGAGGTCCTGTACTTTTTACTCCTTACAATTTTATTTCATCTTAAAAAGTACATTACACTTTAATTTTATCTTATGCACAGTAAATATGGTAAACGGAAGGTCAAACGTGTGTGCTTGACATGAGAACCAATGATAATTTTTTTCAGGCTTCAAAAGTTCACCATCAAATCTGAGAAAGCATACTGAGGTAACAAAGTTGCGTTTCCCCCCCAAAAAAGTTAATTAATTATTCATAATTTTTCTGTATTGATAAAGCCATTAGCTGTGTAATATATTAGCTGAATGTACAAGATTGAGTGCAAATAAATCAGTGATGAGAATTTAAATACAGTTAATATTTTTGTGTGAATGATTGTTTCTTTTTAATTAAATGTTACAAAAAGTGTTTAAATGAACATTGTATGTTAAATAAGTTGTAATTTATGTTTAGTGTTGTTCTTACCAGGTAGTGGATAAGTTGTCTTAATAATTTGTCATTATATGACACATTGAGTAGCAATTAGGACTGTCAATGTATATTTTTCATCTTAATAATTACATGATTTGCTCATGAATTAATCTAATTCATTACAACTAATTATTATCAATATTTGCTGAGAAAAAAAACTCTAAATGCCCCAAATAAACAATTACAATTTAATTATCCTTTTAGAGCAGGGGTGGAGAATGTTGATCCTAGAGGGCCACTGTCCTGAAGAGTTTAGCTCCAACCCTGAAAAATAAAAAATACCTACCGGTATCCTGAAGAACTTGATTAGCTTGTTCAGGTGTGTTTCATTAAGGCTGGAGCTAAACTATGCAGGGACACCAGCCCTCCAGGATCAACGTTCCCCATCCCTGTTTTAGACAGTGATGTTGAATAGACAACACAAAAAAGTGGCCTTTCAAAACATTAATGTTGTATGTTTTATTTCTATGACTCTCCTCATCAATTCAACACATTCTTGTATTCTGTCTGGAATATGTTTTAGCCTCTGCATTACATCTTGCTATTCAAATAAATAGTTCATCCAAAACTGAAAATTCTCTCATCATTTACTCATCCGCTTGTCGTCCCAGATGTTTATGATTTTCTTTTTTCAGATGAACACAAGAAAAGATTTTTAGTCTGTATAATGCAAGGGGACAGGACCACTTCAGGAACCACACAAACTGAACACGACGGTCAAGTTTAAAATATTGGTATTTATATTTTTTGTATTTATCGTTTCAATTAAGAAGACACTGATTCATTAACAGGGGGTGTATGAGTTACTGTCATATTCATTTTTGGTTATCCCATACACTTGCATTATACAAAGAGAGAATTTTTTTTTTCTAAAACTCTTAGTTTGTGTTCATCAGATAAATGAAAGTCATATATATATATATATATATATATATATATATATGTATCAAGTATGTATATATATAGGATGGCATGAGGATGGAAAGGATAGAGTTTCCTTTTAATTCCTTTCCCTGTATTTCCCTGTTTTGTGTGTGTGTGTGTGTGTGTGTTCCACTGTGCTGCATTTTAAATGTTGTTGTTGTTGTTGTTGCACTAGATGTATGTGTTTGACCTGTGCATTTTGTTTCATTTTCTCCCTTTAACAAAACTTCTGTATATCTGTTAGAAAAAAAGTACTTCTACTTTTTTAATACTTGAGTACAATTTAAAGTTGTACTTTTTACTTTTACTCAAGTATGTTTTTGGCCAGATACGTGTACTTTTAATTGAGTAAAATTTTCACTGAGTATCTGTACTTTCACTTGAGTACATTTTCGAGCACTTTTTTACACCTCTGAGTATGTGACATCAAGTTTTTGATACATTGTGAAATCAATGTATCGGTTTAAATTGTACTTAATGATTTACGAGTGTTTTGTTTAGATAAGGTTGTGTATGGCTTTTGTTTTACTTAGTGCCTCAGGAAACCCAGGTTTTGTCTTAGATTTGTTTTAATGGTTTATATTAATCAAATCAAATAAGAGTAGAAAAGAGAAGGGCGGCTATAGACAATGGTCATTTACCACTGACCAACCCCCCTCACACATACAACTAATGAAGGGAAGGACTATTAATCATGTAGTCCAACTAATCGTCCAGCACTTTGATTTTGTCAACAACGCTGAAAGACTAGACAGAGCTAAACATACGTACACACACGCACGCACGCACGCACGCAGCACACACACACACACACACACACACACACACACACACACACACACACACACACACACACATGTTGTTTTTTATGGTTTACACTTTCCATAGGCGTAATGGTTTTTATACTGTACAAACGTATGTGCTATGCCTACACCTACCCTACACCTAAACTTAGCCCTCACAGGAGACGGTGCATTTCTATTTTCCCTACTCACTCTGTATGATTTATAAGCGTTTTAAATTATGGGGACACTGAAAATGCACCTTCTCCTTGTAATACATGTCATACCATGTCATTATACAAATTTGTGCATAAACCACATAAACATGCACACACACACACACACACACACACACACACACACACACACACACACACACACACACACACACACACGCATACCCCATGGACTGAGTGGGTAAGCATGAGACGGCACAGTCCATTAGTTAGCTATGGCAGCACAGCCAGCTAAAGAAGCGGCCCTAATGGCTCCTCAGCAATAATTACTATCTTTTTGTCCTCATTCGATTCAGAGGGAACATATATTTGCACTCCAACAACCTATAAACATCTGGCATCCTTGGTTGGTCTGAGTTCACACAGCTAGATAGCTGGTCTGTTTGTACTTTTTTCAACTTCTTTTTCTGTCTGTCTGTTTCTCTTATTTTGTTTTTCTTTCAATCTCTTGCACTTCTTCCATTTACTCTGATCCATCTACCTTGGGATAAAGACTGAAATTAAAGGTTACACATTTGTGGCTCTGGGCCATTCGCCCTATAATGCGAGAGTTGTACAGGAGTACATGTTTGTATGTCGTCTATGTATTAGTGGCCTCCATCAGGGCCATTGAAGCAGCGGGAAACATTGGACATGATTGTGTTTAGGTGTACTTACAGTGCTCCTAGTGTGTGTTGTGTGTGTGTGCGTTCTGATATAAATAAATACATAGACAGACAGCCAGAGAGACAGACAGACAAATAGCTTTTCCAGTATGTGAAGAAAATAAATAAATAAATACATTTAAAGAATCTATGAATGAATAAACCCAGAAATTAGTAACTAGGATGTGGATGTAAAAAATAAATAAATGTAGGTTTTCATTTTGAGAGGAAATGTACACACAGACACAGAAAATCTTCCCTGGCTATAGTTCTATAACACCCTTCTTGCTCCCCTCACAGGGACAGTAACGTCTCCAGGTGGCTCTGTGAGTGCTCTGCTCAGGTAATTGTTTTAGTTGAGCTGTCAGCCTAATTCAGCAGTATTATAGAGCACAAAGGGTTATTTCGGAAACCATGAATCATTAGAGCTAGTCTGGCTCCATCTTTTACCAGTGCTATTACATCTACTTCTTGGAAGACTGGCTTAAAAAAGTCAGATAAATTGCCTCTGTGTAGGAGCTCTAGTGGTTAACTACAACGACAATGCTTTTCTAATGGGGGTTTCCAACATCAAACATTTATACAACATAGCTCAGCTTCAGTGCAATGCTTTGTTACAGATGCTTGCACTAAAAAGGGTGTCTCAGTATTTTTAGCTGTTTTCTTTGTAATATCGTGCTAAGGCGAAAACACTCACATACTTTTACTAAGATAAACCAGGATTAGTACACTAATAAGCAATAAGATGAACATTCAGAACTAATTAGTCATGAAAACTGCTTTGGCTAATTATGTTGGATTCAAAAATGGAAATATTTATTTTCTATTATGGGCCCATCATCTTCTTGTGCAGTAATGAAAGGAAGCTCAGCCACTGGTACACAAAGTAATGGGTCGAAGATATGATGCAATTTTTTTGTCTTATTAGTTTTAAGATATACATACAATGCATACAATGACTTGAAAACTTCTTTATAATATGAGATAATTTGAGTTAGTACAGTTGTAAGATTCAATTCATGTTTATTGTTATAGCACTTTTCACAATACATATTATTTCAAAGCAGATGTGCAAACGATGTATTTTTCTACATTACAATAGCGATCTATTATCAAATGTGGCTGTGTCAAAGTAACGCCCATATGGCACGTACAGCACCTTGACTGGTGTAAAATATGTGTTTTTCACAAAAAATACATGCAATGTGAAAACAAACTTAGCAAATGATAATATAAATACCTAAATAATACAATACCTTTTCCGTCTCTGCCAAATAAAATAGTATGAAAAAAGGCAAATGGCAAATCTTTTATCTTGAAAATATCTGTAAAAAAATTGTTTTTTATAATAAAATGTGTACACTCACATGTATGCAAGGTGTAAGGGAAATGCTATTACTTTGTTTGTTTTTTTGTTTGTTTTTTTAAAAACTATATACGAAATTGCATAAATACAAGTGTTACATTTCTTACTAGTTTTAAACTGAGAAACTAAACTTTATTTTAAATATATTTTTTTCTTCTTTTATCATGATTACTTTGTATGTCATTGGATACTGTACTGTATATCGGCAATAATTCATTTTGAAGAGTTACAGAGTATGACATTAGTATTTACACTAGGTTTCCTGAGAGGAATCTCCCGTGCTGTGTCTGATTATGTTTACTTATTTGTGTATGCATGCAAGTAAACGTGTGTGTCTGATTATATATGTGCATTGTAGACTCCCTCACACTCTCACACAAGCCAGAGAGAGACCCCTGGAAATCTGAAACTCCCATCTCTCCAGACCACAGTTTGTTTGGTTTAGTCATCTCCTCTTTCTTTCTGTCTCGCTCCTTTTCTGTGATTGGTTTATACACACAGTCTTCTCCTTCATTTGATCACAGAATGCCAGTTCAGCTGAAGACCTTTCCCTTGCCTTTGTTTAATACAGCTCATTCAGTGGTGTATATGTATTTTCACAAAAACACACACAGAGTGAAAATGAGTATCATGAATAGAAAGTCATCTGTAATGGTGTTCTCGTGTTGTAAAAGTTTTACCTCTTTCCATTCTCTCTTTCCCCATATCCACAGTCAAAGCACCGCACTTGAAATTAACTTTTAATAACTGATCCTGTGTGAGATTTTAACACTTTAAAATGCTGTTAGAAGTGTGACTTTGTCTAAGGCCCTCAGTCAACCTGAATAATTAGTGGGATTCCCCCAGATTTCAGCATTTGATGAAGAACATATTTTTAAGGATTAAACCAGGAAATATGGTTTGACAGAATAAGACATGCTTAATTACTGGCTTTAATTTCTGGTTAAGAAAACATATGAAGAATCACAAATGGCCCACACCAAACTGGAGCGGTGGTAGCCAGTGGCTCATGCACATGTGAGAGTCACTCAAAGACCCTATAACTATAGTGCCCTTGATCAAGACCCAAGCTCTCAGTAGGGAGACTGCATTTAGTGGACTGTCAGTTGCTTTGGGTGAATTAAATGCAATGCAACTCATTTTACCTTTTCCGTGTCTGCCAAATAAAATAGTATAAAAAAAGACAAGCCAAATCTTTTTTAAACACATCAAAGGAAAACTATTGTTCATTAAATCTGTGTGGTCTTGATGTTTCATCACAGTCGGGGGTTTTCTCCAGCTTGTTTTCTTCCATTATAAAAGAAATAACAGCACAATGGTCAGAAGCAGGGAGAGTCAATGCCCCCTTTAGTGGCCAGAGATGAAGCTCATTATACTATTGGACACAACTATTTACTGTTGATTATACAATCCTTTTGACATTTTTGTTAGTCAACTATAAAAAAAAAAGCTTTTGGCAGATTGTCATTTTGCCAACATACTCTCATGGCAATTTGTAAGTACTTTACATTTTGGCAAATTGGTTGCTAATTTATAGGATCTCATTTGTGCATGTTCATGTAATCAGCTTGTCCCTCATTAGGGATGGACCTTCATGCTTGTTTTATTATTATAATTTTCATTCATATAATTTTTAAAAAAAAAATTGTATTTCTGTTACATTTCTGTTTAAATCACATTGTATAAATTCACACGAAATCACCATCTTATAAGACCGTCGTCGTAGTATCTGCGAGTCATCTGTGTCAAATCACCTGTAGCGTCCAATGTTGGCAATTGAATGGACCCGCCCTACTCTGCCTCTGATTGGCTTAAGTTACCTTAATGTTCTTTCCCTCTTTTGGGGTGGCATATCAATACAAGGTCCTGCCGTTTTGGGCTATCCCTGGCTCCCCGCACTTTTACACGATGCATGGATGCGGCTCTCTTCCCTCTGCGACAGATGGGAATCCGCATACTCAACTACCTTGACGACTGGCTCATTCTGGCCCAGTCGCAGGCGGTTTTTACATTGCACAAGACCCTCCTCCTCAGCCACTTAGATTGTCTGGGGCTCAGGGTCAATGCATTTCGTTCCTGGGTACAGTTATCGACTGCAGATGACAGCAACTATCTCAGCGGAGCGAGCCATGACAATTCAGCGCCACATGTCCTCCTTCAAAGAAGGTACCGCCTGTCCGCTCAAAGCTTTCCAGAGAATGCTGAGCCTTATGGCAGCGGCTTCGCCGGTACTTCAGTTGGGTCTGCTTCACATGCGACCCATCCAGTTCTTGCTGAAGCAGAGGGTTCCATCCACGGCCTGGCTTCACGGACCTGTGTATCAGCCCTGGCCCATTGGAGGGACCCCTTCTGGCTAAAGCAAGGCGTGATCCTAGACACAGCACACAGAAGGAAGGTTGTCACGACAGACGCTTCCAACAAGGGTTGGGGAGCGCTGAGCGAGGGTAAACCGACCTTCGGCCTATGGTCCGAAGAGGAGTCGGGCCTGCACATCAACTGCCTAGAATTGCTAGCAGTGTGTCAGGCCTGTCAATTCTTCCTGCCGGACATTCGGGGACACCACGTGCTAATACGCTCAGACAGCAGATCCGTGGTGTCATACATAAATCACCAGGGCGGCCTCGCCTCGAAGCAACTCTGCACGATGGCGAATAACCATCTTGTGTGGGCTCAGAACAATCTGCACTCACTGAAGGCGACGCATGTGCCGGGCAAAATGAACCAAGGAGCAGACATGTTGTCAAGGAACAATGTCTCTTCAGGGGAATGGACGCTCCACCCGTTCGCAGTTCAGAGAATTTGGGAAATCTTTGGCAAGGCTCGAGTAGACCTCTTTGCCTCCAAAGACAACTCTCACTGCCTAATCTTTTTTACAAGGAGCACGGATGCCCTGACCCACGAATGACCCAGCCTTCCACTCTATGCTTTCTCCCCAGTCGCTCTGCTACCGCAGGTACTCAGGTGAGTCAGGTAGCAATGGCACAAGCTGATTCTAATAGCCCCCCTCTGGAGGAACCAACCGTGGGTGTTGGAGTTATTACAGTTGCTGAAAGCAGCTCCATGGCCGATCCCCTTGAGACGGGACCTCCTCTCTCAAGCAAACGGCACAATATGGCATCCACGGCCCGATTTATGGGCCCTGCATGTGTGGCGCTCGACGGGAGCCTTTCATCCTCCCAGAGCATGTACTACAGACTATGGCAGAAGCTAGAGCCCCGTCTACCAGACACCTCTACGCTCTGAAATGGGCCATTTTCTCGACTTGGTGTTAAGGCCGCGACTTAGACCTGGTCACCTCCGATGTGTCAGTGGTTCTTTCATTTCTGCAGAAGATGCTAGATAAACAGTGTCCCTCATCCACCATCAAGGTTTACGCTGCAGCCATAGTGGCTTTCCATACCCCTATTGCTGGCCGATCGGTGGGCAGAGATAGTGCGGTAACTCTATTTTTACGAGGTGCCAGGAGAATGAATCCCCCGCGTCCTCATACAGTTCCACCTTGGGACTTACCAACCGTACTAAGGGCCCTAAAAGGGCCCCCGATTGAACCATTGCAATCCTCGAGCTTCAGAGTACTCTTGTTGAAAACCACCCTGCTGTTAGCACTGGCGTCGGTCAAGCGAGTAGGAGACCTGCAGACCCTTTGCGTCAACCCTATTTGCCTGGAATTCGGGCCCAGCGACTCCAAGGTCATCCTAAAATCAAGGCTGGGTTATGTACCTAAGGTGCTCTCCACCCCGTTCAGAGCCCAGGTCATTGAGCGTTCTTGCTCGTACAGAAAGTCAGAACAGCTTTTTGTTGGCTTCGGTAACCGCGCTAAAGGTGGCCCTGTTACGAAGCAGAGAATTTCTAGGTGGTTAGTGGATGCTATCACATTAGTGTACTCCTCCTCGGGGTTGCAGTGCCCCATCGGAATCAGAGCCCATTCCACCAGAGGCACCTCGTCTTGGGCATGGTCCAGCAGGGTGTCCATTTCAGACATTTGTGAGGCGGCTGGCTGGTCCTCGCCGTCCACATTTGCAAGGTTTTACAACTTAGATGTCCCTGCCTTGCAGGCTAGAGTCTTTTCTGCTTAAATAGCAATCTTTTCGGGTTCACTTGACCAACATTGTTCAAGCCCCTCTTTGCTTGGTCTGTCCATAACTGTATGGACACCAGGTAACACTTTCGGGACGACACCCAGACAACACCCAGGCCACGCTTGACCCTTAAGGCTCACCCTGTGCATGATGTATTCTATTGACTCCCCTGGGCCTAAACCCACATGAGTCCTGGTGTCGAGTCGTTCCACGTCATAGCATGGCATGATTGAACTGGTTCCCATACTCACAGTATGAGTGAAATATTAAAAGGGAACGTACTCAGTTACTTTCGTAACCTCGGTTCCTTGAGATATGGGAACAAGTACTGTTCCTGGCCGTGTTATGAACTGCACGCTCGGTTGCTTCCTTCGAAGAAATATGACATGCAGTGGGCAGGCGGCGTGTTATATAGCTAGACGCCCCTCCCATTTTGGTGAGCTATCGCCACCGCCTTGGATTGGTTCGTTTCTTTCACCTTACACTAACCAATCACGTTCAGTTATAACAGCGTGATTGAAAAAGGCTTCAGTGAAGGGGAAAAAAGGGATTTTCCCATATTTACGGTACTCATTCCCATATCTCAGGGAACTGAGATATTTTTTTTTACTTTCGATAACGAAAGTAACCGAGTACGTTTTTCCTTAAAACAAGCTAAATAATCTGCCAATGGGTTAAGCAAAATTATCTTATTTCAAAACGAAAACAAGATTATTTTGACTTTTTGTTTTCTGAAAAATAAATACAAATTTGATTTAATAATTATTAGATATTTGGACTGGAAACAAGACAAAAAAAAATAAGAAAATATTTTTTTTTGCAGTTTGTAAAATGTTCTCCTTATAAAGCAGTTTGATTTGCCATTTTGTGTAAAATGTGCTATATATAAATTAACTTGCCTTTACCTACGTTGGCATTTAACTAGTTCAGGTAGCCAAATTTAACCACTCACCCACTTCAATGTTTTTTCAGAGTGAGGGAATGAGTCTCGACTTACTGTTACTGTGTCTCGACTATAGGCTGGAATCAGGTGCAAATGGAGCTGGTCCTGGTTGAAGTTAGAATCAAAGTGTGATGTGAAGGGAAAGGAAAGGAATGTTTCAATTGTGACAGTTAAAAAAAATTGGAGAAACCAGGCCATGCCAGACGCAGCCTCTGCTGCAAAGAGATCAATTATGCTACCAAGGGCTCCCATGCCCTTTTGGCACATTGTAAAAGTTGTTTGTATTTCTGTTTACCAGATACAAAGTTAGTTAGTTTGTCACCTTTTTCACCCCTATAAAATGTAAGTCTGAGCTGTTTCAACTGAAATAAATTTGCATAAAATGTGTCAGTGCATTTGTTTTGTCTCAAGATGCACACTAGTATTGCTTTTTTTCTAAGGCATATTTGTAAAAACGAATTAAATGTCCTAATTAAACTATTGGCTAATCCTGGTTTAACCCTGTCTGTGAAACATATTTATGTAATTGTATATATTTTTATTTAAAAGCAATAGCAAAGGTGCAAATAACAAGCATTCAGAACTACAATGTGATTTTCTCTTTTTGTATTTTGTTGTTTAATTGACAAAAATACAGCAGAAGGTATACAGTATTATGGTTAAGACCTAATGCACTGCTCTAATATATACTGACACATTGTTAATGGTTCACATTCACTTAAGAAAATAAAATTAAATGAAAAGACTTTTGCTTTTTGACAAGAGTAGCTTCTCTGAGTGTAGCATACACAGTTGAGTGGAACTGATGATTGGTTTTTGAAAACTTTTGCACCTCTTCATCTCACTCTATTTGTCCTGTTTGTGGACATTGTTGCATTATTAAACAGGTAGCCAGCTCAAGTGTGCATGATAAAAACAGACATATCTTAGCCTGCTGACAATACAGTTGTGTAGGCTAGTTTTTTTGTAGTGAGTATACTGTGATTTTTCCCTCCCAGCCTTATACTCACCCGTCCCAGAGCAGCCCCTCATAAGCACCACCACACTCACTAAACAGGGCTCTACGCTTACTTTAATTTTTTAGGAGCACTTGTGCTGCTAATAAAAATAAATAAATAAGGAGCACAGTAAAAAATTCAGGAGCACCTTCTGATCAATAACAAAAATGAGTGTTCCCATAACGAAGCAATATTGGATTCCTTAAAGTGATTTACTGGGGCATTTTTTCTAGCTTTTTTCGAAGTATGTTATCTTTTATATCAAATTCAAATTCACAATGTCCAAACCCAGACACGAAACCGAAACTCAAGACATGAGTGTCAGGATCCGAAAACCACGCTCCAACATGAAACAAGGCACGCAGATGAGAGAGCGCACGGCTCGAGCATGCTCGAAGCCGCACGCTCATGTGAAAACAGGACATGACGGGAGTGTCAGGGCTCTGTCACAAAACCATGAATAACACTAGACCGAAGTGACAGAACCCTGACAGTAGGTATTTACAGACATTTAATGAGGCTCAGAGTGCAATTAACTTCATAAATTCATGTTGAGATTAATGTTTTAAATATAACATTTTGAATATAGAAATATTAAATGATTTAAATAACTAAATTTATACTTTAAAAATGAAACTAAAACTGCCATTAGTTGGCAGCAAGTTACTGATTTTATCTCTGAATCATTCATTCAGTTGATTCGTTCGAACGTCTTTACGAATGGGTAATTGAATTGACTAGATTCTCTAGATTCGTTTAAAATGCAGATTCATTTATAAATGAAACAATGCAGTGTTTGAATGGAGATGCTAAGTTGTGAGTTTGTTTGAAACTATTTAGTTGCCAAAATAGAGAAAAATCAGGCAATACTGTTATAGTCAGATGATGTAAGTCACTTAATATTAACTTTTTGTTTATTGAAATTACTCATTGTTCTTATTTGACAACAATCAATTCCCTGCTGTTACAGTTACGTTAATGATAACGTATGTGATACTTTGATGTACCAGGTAACGCAACGATAGCATCGGACTAGTTTTCTGTACCACGTAAGAAAAGTATTAGCCTTATTTGGCTCATTTTCTGTAGTTTCTATAATGTTAGCAGCAGCAGCTTCAGGGGCAGGCTTACAAAAGTAGTTTGTTTCATATCTCCTTTAGTGATTCACATTAGTTAATTTCAAGCTTGAACACTCAATGCTGCACAAGAGTTGCACAATAGCAATAGTCATCAACAGAAATACGGTGTGATTGTCAAAATGAGAGTACTTCACAACACTGGGTGAATTTATGAATGAACATGTGAAAGGTCTATCACAAAACCATGTTGTTACATATTCGCGCACTTTTTTAAGTGGGTATATGCAAATCCTTGACCTTTCCTAGTGGGTATATGGCGTATACCTGCGTATTACTTAGACTACTCCACTGTGACAATATGAATGTCATTGCTTGTAGAGTGTATTCTGAGCATTTATATATGCACGATGTTTTGAGCATCATGATGAAAAATTATGTATACAGTTTTTGTCACCCATGTTACAGTGTAATTTCACAAGTCCATTAATTATCAGACAAATTAAATTACGCTATAAGCAGCTCTACAGAAGGCAATAGTGTCGTTATTCAGCTCAATTGAGTTCAGTAACAATGTCAAAGCTGCAAAGTTAGTGCAAATCAGATCAGATCAGATCAAATTCAGTTTTCATCCGATAGAATGAGTGCAGTTAAATCAATAATAACTGAACTGAAATTATTGTACTGAATTGCTTTTTAGAGAAATAAAGCAAGCCAGACTCAACCTTGCATCTTCCACAGGAGAAGCAGAGCTTAATGTCTCAAGCATATGTAGGCTACCTAACTGCCAGCCACAACTCTGGTTTGCTTCACCATGTTAATCTGTTATAAAAGGAGTGATGATAGCTCCCCCTCTTCTCAAATAATTTTTGCCCTCCTGTCACTGTCCCAGAGACTCACAGTGGTGGTGTTGAAGAGGAGGGGTACGTTCACTGAGTGCTGTTGACAGCGTGTGATGAGGCGCACATGAAGCTAATAGCACCTTGTCACCTCGCAATAAAAGTAGCAGCATGCCTGTCTTCTAAACAGAGACCGATGTGCAAGGTGTCCTCAAACGGTCACAGACGGCCTGGCTCCACACCTCTACATTCAACCCCTCTACATGACCTGACCCATACATACCCCATCAGGAGGAGGTCATTGGTGTTCACATTCTCCCTAGGATATTTTAATCCCCTTTTGAATTCAATAAAAGCCTCCTTGAAGCATCACCACAGATCCACAGTATACAAAGGTCTCTATACTTATGCCATTTTAAGCAGTTGAAATCATTGTAAAATATCGCATGATAAATTATTTTACATTTAGATTCAAGTGGTAGCACTTTACTATACATTTTAGTAAAGATTTTATTTGTTATCAGTATAATTAAATAACAACACACTGCTTTTAAAGCATTTATTAATATAGGTTAATGTTAATTTCTACATTTATAAATATTTATAATAACAAGGCAGTGGCTATTTGTAAATAGTGATAGATGCTATTTACACTAAGTGAAAATAGTGATAGATGCTTCTTACACTAACTGCAAACAGCAATGGATTATATTTACACTAAGTGCAAATAACAATGGATTATATTTACACTAAGTGCAAATAGCAGTATTTTCTTGGTGATATGCTATTTACACTAAGTGCAAATAGCTATAAATTCTATTTACACTATGTTAAAATAACAGAATTCTTATTGCAAATAGTGGCAATTATATGCACCTCAGTGCTGTAGTACATTATAAAATGGTATGCAATAATAACGTATTGAGTGTAAATTATAATTTCAAATTATTAAATGGATGCCGCCTTATTGGGACAATATAAGCCCTTCCTGCACCAACCCTAACCCTACCTGACACTTTATTTTCAACGTTTTGATTATTTCCTTCATTTTATTGAAAATAAATGCCTTTCCGATGTGATGTATGATATTTGAAAAGGGAGGGGAAAAAGTTTGGCAAAAGCTGCATTCAAACATGAAATGAATGCTTTACCATCGTTGCAGCTGGAGATGTTAAACTATCCTCTTTTGTAGTGTTGACTTGCCCAATCACACATTGAGTCAGTGTAAAAAAGCCTCTGGCAACAAGTCAGGCTATTTGCACAAATAATTGTAATAAATAAGGTTGAAGTTGTTGTTCATTATTAGTTTATGATGCATAATGGTTTAACTACTGTTAATGAATTGTTATCAGTCAATAAAATTATCAATTTAACTATTTATATTGCAATTAAGGTGTTTTCACAGTATATTACTTGAGGGAGGGCAATCCATTTGTCCAGACAATGGAGGTTTGGAGAGTGTTTAAAAAAAAAGAAATAAAAAAACTAATTTCATTCGATGATAGATTTAAAGTGAAAGGTCCAGTAAGTGTTGCTAAAACATGTTCGGAATTATCCAAAGCAGATGAACATGAAACTGGCATTGTTTTATGTTTTTTGTTGTCCATATTGCAGCAGCTGGGAAATTAAACGACTAAGGAGTGGCACCAAAAGGTTAAAAATAATGTACAGTACCACTTACACTAAACATAACTGATAGAGTTAACATAAAACACATTTTATCAAATAACTGCTATTTTAGCTTGCTTCTGCAAGTCTTTGAACCCTTTTATCATGACACATGATTCATGAGACTGCTTTCCATGGCGCTAGCAATGCCAGGTTCATGGATTTGACTCCCAGGGAAAGTGAGAACTGATAAAATGTAAATGTGTGAAAACCACAAATACTGATAAAACCATAAATGCTATATACGTTGCTTTGGATAAAATCATCGGTACCACTTTATATTAGGTGGCCTTAACCATTATGTGTCACGGTCCAGCTGGTGTGCCCTGACCGGCCACCAGATGTCTATGTATGTTGAGCACATGGCTTGTTGTTTGTTGTTGGTGCCATGTGCTTTCCTGTCTATTGTCTGTCCCCTCCCATATTGTTACCTAATCATTGTTTCAGTTGCTCCACCTGTGTCTCCCTCAGTACCCTCGTTTGTCTCCCTATTTAGCCTCCTGGTGTCTGTAGTCCTGTGCTGATCCATTGTCTTTCGTCGTATGCGTGTTATGTTGACTGTGCAAACAGTTCCCTGCCTGCCTGCCTGCCCCCCTGCCCACTTCGGGGTGGTTTTTGTTGCTCTTTTTGTTTTATTTTATTATAAAAAATCCATTCTCTTGCACTTGAGTCCTCGCCTAATCTCTCTCCTCACGCACCCTGACACTATGTATTTACATTTAAATTAATAATTTTAAACAAAGCACTTATTGTGTACATGCATTGTTTTTAAACAGTACTTTAAAAAAATATTTCTGTAATTAAATGTATAATTACACTGTTGACAAATCCCTTACACCTTAACAATTTAAACCTACCCATACCACCAAAAATGTCCCTGTCCTTATACCCGTATCCCAACTCAATAGCAGCAAAAGTGTCTTGCAATACAATTTGAACAAAATAAGTACATTGTATGTATTTTTTATGTAAGTACATTGTAGTTAGGAAGCCTAAAATAAAGTGGGACCAAAACGTCTGCCAAATGTAAATGTGATGGGACTCAAATAACTCTGCATTCAAAATATGAGGTACCCGGTGAGATACTGTAACAAACAAGCTCACTATGCCAAAAAGGCATACTTTTGGAGGTAGTAATGTAATGCAAATATAAGTTTACAAATCATGCATTATGGTAAATATGTTTTGAGGTCAATACAAAAGCATTGTGCAAGGAATCACACAGATATAAATCTTTATTATTTCTTCATCTTCCATTGTAGTCATAATTTGTGTGAAAAGAATACACTTTGGTGTTTTATTGCCAATATAATTTATTTCAGCTGGAAACTGCAGTGAATTGGCAAGGTTTTGGAGATTCGTAAAAATGTAGGTAGGCATGATTCTTCCAATGAGCCTTGGTTATATTGCAATTCCACATTCACTGACTGAGGGAGTGCTGTTATAATACTTGCAGTCCATGGTAGAGTCTTTGTACTCTCTCTCTTTCCTGTAATAATTTCTTGTCTGCATAGCATCCCTCCATTGTTCTAGCTCTGGCAGACCACACCTCTGCCACAAACACACGCAGACAAACTCTAGTGTGTAACCAGGGTCTCTTTATTTCAACTGACTGTGTGTGTAGTTCATTACATGTGCGCTTGCTGTTTGTTATGACATGCCACCTACTGTATGTCAATCAGTTAGTGCGGTGAGAAACCATGCCAAAGCACTGCAATAGTTTGCATGAAGTTTCTCAAAGATTCATATTCTTACATCAGCACCACTGAGCACTGCTGATTTAACACACTTTACTAAGAGCTGTTTTACCACAACCGAGGCTCATAAAAAGGCATATTGTAAACATAATTTTAATAAAAACTGTCTTTGAGGTAGCAGTTAGCTCTGACATTATAGACCCAGACTACCATACAATCTGTGATCGTTTCAGCTGCACATTCTCACAGCTTTGGGCTTTGTGTTTTGCAATATGTCAGATCGAGAAGAACTTCCTGCTTATATGACTTCAGGGCATGTTGAATAGTGTCTAGTGTCTTACGGAGAGTGGCGATTGGGAAGCTTGTGCTGGAAGGATCAAAAGCGGTGTAAGTGTAGTGAAATTGAGTCAGAGAGCTTTAGTGGAAGACGGAGTAGTGCTGTGTGTGTGTGTGTGTGTGTGTGTGTGTGTGTGTGTGTGTGTGTGTGTGTGTGTGTGTGTGTGTGTGTGTGTGTGTGTGTGTGTGTGTGTGTGTGTGTGTATTGGTGGGAGTCTGAGTAGGGATGTGATGAAAGCATCCCACGTGTTGGAGCACAGGGTAGGGCCACGGCGCACAGCTCTCTCCGGAGGTATGGAAGCAATTACTGGCACTGAGGGCCCACAGACACCCACTGAGAGAAGTGGTCCCAGAAAAGAATGCACACAGTTCTCTGGAAGGCTAAATTACTTTCGTATGAGGATTAAGAGGGTAAGGTTAGTGTTTCTGTTCCTCTGTGTGTTTTTTCTTTTTTATTAGGAACAAATACTGAGGCATATTTAATTCAGATCACACATTTCAAATTTAAGAAAACAAGCCACAAAAATACCACTGCTAATTAGACTAATGCTACTCCCCGTGTGCGTGCTGAGGAGGCCAGGGAGAGAGCGATGGCCAGCCACCCTCCAGGCAAAGCAGACTCCGGACTCTTCTCACATGAGAAGCGAGGCAATTAAAATACTGATGCCTCGATCCCAAACCCCACACCGCTGGGTGAAAGTGTGTAAGCGTGAGAGAAGCCCTAAACCCCCTTGGATCAACGGTGCACATTGACGCACGTGATCGGTGCTTTGATTATTAAACAGAAAACAGTCGCAACGGTATGACCAACTTGGAAATAATTTGCTGTGTAGCGTTTTTGCTTTAGACAACAAAGCATTTACCACTACAGCTTGCATCAATACATGCTCACAATGCAAAGACCATTTCACAGAAATGATGACAACTTAAAATTTTATTTCAGCCTATGTAGAGAATTACTGAACAAATACATTAAACAGAGGCAAAAAAAGCTGAAATTATGCTGTTCAGTAGAATAAATTATTATTATTATTATTAATATTGTTGTTGTTTATTTGCAGATACTTCTGCTGGGAAGGATGGTCCCATATAGGGATTGCATTCTTGTAGCTCATCTCATTTCTAAGTGTTCCCCATTTCTCTTCTCTGATTTTTTTTTTTTTTTTTTTTTTTGGATGAAGACAAAAAAAGGAAGCAAACATAATACATGATTACAGTATCATTGTCAGTTGTAGACATGTGTCTGATATAGCCAATATAATTTAAACAACTTTGAAACTATTATCAACTATTCACGGTTAGAGTAATTTGTTAGGTTACATAGAAATTATTTTATTTTCTTCAACACCAAGCTGACTGAGTAACTTGTTCAAGGAAGTAGCTCCACTGTAGTGGATGTAGATGAATATGAACTGAAATATTTTATGCATCTTTAATGCACTCTTTTTAAGTCATTGTAGTAGAAAAGGATACTTCAAAAAAATATTTGTAATACATTTGTAATAGCAACCAAATCTATCTATTGTACATGTACCAACTTTTACTGTAAATGTTCTTACACATAATACATTACTACATACTGCTGAAAACCATTTCTGATTCATTAAGACAGTCACCTGATCTGAACGCTGAATGCTGTTGCTCCTATAGTGGAATTTGAACAAATCTAAGGCAGCTGTAGACTTTTACAGCACGGCTCACAGTGACGCAGCAAGCTTCAGCGTGAAACACGTCTAGACAATAATGGAGTAAAATGTCTCCGGTTAATATCGTAACCTCGGTCGTGGTGCTTCTTCCTGGGTCTCTTTACACTTTTCCCCACACATACGGACCCTGGCCGCCGCGGTGTCCCTGCACTGCGATATGCGTCAAAGAAGACCTCGATCTCACGGTCTGCTGCTTTTAAACTGGTGCGGGTGATGGCTCTGAGGCGACGACCTTGAGCAGATCTGCACCTGGCTGTCACTACAGACTGACTATGCTATACGACCTAGTTGAACATCACTTTGAAATCTGGAAGGCTGATAGGATGTGTACCGGGGCATCAGGTGACTCCTCGCCTTTGCACGCTTTTCCACGCAGGGGCGTCAGGTGACTCCTCGCCTTCACACGTTTTTCCCTACAGGGTCATCCGGTGACACTTCCAGACACGGCAGCCACTGATGAGGGGCTGGAATCGTGTGAATGAGAGTGTCCCTCTACCCACGACAGTCGCTGATGTGGGGCTGGATTCATGTGAACGAGAGTGTCCCTCTACCCACGACAGTCGCTGATGTGGGGCTGGAATCATGTGAATGAGAGTGTCCTCTACACACGGCAGACCGCTGTTGGGGGGCTGGTATCGTGTGAATAAGAGAGCAGTGTCTACCAGACACGGCAGCCACTGATGAGGGGAGTAAGAATTGAAATAAATAAAATAATTTCAATGCTCGGGTAAACTGCTATAGAGCTGGTGCCGCTATAGAGTTAGAACAGGTGTCCTGACATTTTATCCTACCCGTCAGGTTCTCTTTCATAGGTAACTCAACACTGCGTTGAACGCTTCGGGAACGCCTTCCGCGTGACCGAGTCTGAACCCATATAGAATCACGCCAATTCATTGGCTGATGGCGCGACGCCGTCTCTGACGCAATGACGTCGTCAGGTCATACTGGCGAACGCGCCATCCACTCCTCAGATTTCTCTGCCTTCACGAAGCGGTTACATCGCCCTTCGTTGTTGCGATTTCTGACCCAATTACTACCCTTGCGATTATCCATTTGCACTTCGGCGACTGCCTCAGTGGAACTTTGTTCTCCTCGCGGTGAAGTGCCATGGAATTTCGCCGCTGTATGCCACCGTGCACGCGTTTCATCGCTCGCGAAGACCCACACAGTAAGTGTATTTTGTGTTTGGGTTTTTCGCATGCACGTGAGGCGGTTTATGGGACCTCTAACTGCAAAATTTGCGACGATTTCCGTCTCATAACCCTCCGCTCTCGGCTTGAGGATTATGAACGTGAATCCTCCAATTTTTCCCGGCGCGCATCGAGCACCAACGCGCCGCCTCGTGAGATCGCGGCCTCTCGTAGAGCCGCGAGCTGGGGTTCGGATGTCGAGCTCGAGGAGATGGAGAGTGAGCAGACAGGCCTCGCCTTTTCTCTCCCTCCCTCTCCCGATCGCGCACGTGCGAATTCGCCGGTCAAATTTTTGCCTGATTTTCAGTTTCCTAGCCCAAGAGCACGTGATTTCGTTTCTTTCGGGCTAGATGATATTCTGCACACGGCAGCCTCCGACTCCGAGGATTTCGGGCCTGCTTTAGCAGATGCGCTCCCGCCTAACGGCCAAGAGGCGCGGCCTTCAGCGGCCTACTCTGAGCTCGTGGACGTGCTTTCGCGCGCCACCGAAAAGCTTGCGCTGGATTGGCCTGATGAGCCCCGCGAGTCTCGAGCTTCGAAGCTCGACGATCGCTTCCTCATCGGCGCGCATTCCAAGCTTGAAAGGAGGAAGCTGCCATTTTTCAGTGATCTGCATCGCGAGATCTCCAGTTCCTGGAAGCAGCCATTTTCCTCTCGCCTTACTAACGCGGCAGCCGCTGACTTCACCAACCTTGTGGGTTCTGTGGAGCAGGGTTACACCGCCATGCCGGTGATTGAGGAGACTTTGGCCTCACATCTTTCACCCTCTTTGGCTCCTTCTTGGAAGTCCCGCCCCCTCCTTCCTTCCAAGCCGTGTAGGACCACTTCCGCCCTTATCGGGAAGTCCTACATCGCTGCCGGTCAGGCAGGTATGGCCCTTCACACAATGGCCATCCTTCAGGCCTACCAGGCGGATGTCCTGAAGGAAATGGACGAAGGGACCGGCTTGACTCCTGAAGCCGTGAAGGAGCTACGAAGAGCCACTGACTTGGCTCTGAGAGCCACCAAACACACCGCACGTGCCGTGGGGCGCTCTATGGCGGCTTCGGTGGCCGCAGAACGCCATCTGTGGCTCAACCTGACCGAGATTCGGGAGAAGGAAAAGGTGTTTTTAATGGACGCACCCATCTCACAATCTGGGTTGTTTGGGGAGGCTGTTAGCGCTGTAGTGGATAAGTTCCGCTCAGCCAAAACTCAGTCGGCTGCTCTCAAACAATTTATGCCGAGGAGAGCAAGGGACTTTTCAACTCCCTCCTCCTCTGTGTCTAGGGAGCAGCCACTCCCCAGGAGAGAGCCCCCTAGCGGCGGAGCCCAGGCCACGCGCCCTCCCCCCACTACGGTTTGGGGAGCCCGCGGCCGGTCTTCTTCCCGCCAACAACCACGCAAGCGGGTTAACATGAAGCGGCCCAACAAGCCTGCCGCTTCGGCTAACCCGGGTCGTTCCTGACCTCCGGGTCGGAATGAGGAGAGTCGTTTCACCGTTACGGGGCGAGGCCAGACCGCAAAAGCGTTTCTGCCCGCCCCGAACGCGCTCTCCTCACTTAAATCTGTCACAGCCACCCTTCGAGGCTTGGTGTGCAGATCCAATTCACCCTCCTTTTCACTCGGGCTGGCAGTTGGGGGACGCGTTCGTCTTTCCCCCTTTGCAGCCCGTCCATTCGCCGCCGGCGAGCCGCATGTTAGGAGACACAGCTGTTTCTCTCCTGCAGTGTACGGAACCCGTGCCGGCCACCCGTCAGCCCAGCACTTCTCTCTCCGTCATCCCGAGCAAGGACGCCGAGGGCTCTCCTTCACGGTGGAGGGTGCCGCTGCCTCCAGGCCTTCTCGACACCCCATCTCAGGTATGTCTTCCCTTGCACGACACTATGATTCCTCTGTCACACTTCCTTCACGAATGGGAGCGTTTACCCGGGGTATCGCTGTGGGTTCTCCGCACAATTCGAACCGGTTACACTCTTCAGTTTGGGAAAAATCCCCCCCGTTTCGACGGGGTTCACCTGACAGTAGTAAACAGCGCCGCCAAGGCTTCTGTTCTACAACAGGAACTTTCCTCCCTCCTGCAGAATAGAGCAATAGAGGAAGTACCGCAGTCGGAAGTCGAACGAGGTTTCTTCAGCCGCTACTTCCTCGTTCCAAAGAGGGACGGCGGCTTGAGGCCTATCCTGGATCTACGGCGTTTGAATCTTTCCCTCTACAAAGGGAAGTTCAAGATGCTGACGATGAGAACCATCATGTCTCAGGTCCAGGGGGGAGACTGGTTTGTCACCATCGACCTGAAGGATGCGTATTTTCACATCCAGGTCGTTCACAGACACAGGAGATTCCTTCGGTTCACCTTTGGAGGGAAGGCTTACCAATACAAGGTTCTGCCTTCGGCCTGGCTTTGGCCCCGGGACATTTACCAAATGCATGGATGCTGCACTGGCCCCTTTGAGGCTCCAGGGCATCCGTGTACTGAACTATCTGGACGACTGGCTCATTCTGGCTCACTCCAGGGAGCTAGTGAGTCGTCACAGGGATATCGTTCTCGGCCACATCCATTCTCTTGGCCTCAGGATGAACGCCAAGAAGAGTGTGCTCCTCCCATCTCAACGAACTGTATTTCTAGGAGTTCGTTTGGATTCCGTTCAGATGCAGGCCCGTTTGGCTCCTGCCCGGATAACAGTTTTTACAGCATGTTTGGCCCGCTTCAAGCTAGGCCATCATGTCTCTGTAGGTACCTGCCGCAGGCTGTTGGGCCTTATGGCAGCAGCCTCCCCTGTGTTGCCCCTAGGGCTGCTTCACATGAGGCCATTCCTTTGGTGGATGAAGGAGCTGAGGTTACACCCCACTGTACCAGCTACTCGCCTTGTCAGAGATGAAACCTCTAAACTATCTAAGCTAACGGAGTGTGTTAAAAATATAAAAGATTGGATGACCAGTAATTTTCTCCTATTAAATTCAGATAAGACAGAGATATTAATTATTGGACCTAAAAACAGTACACAGAATCTCTTGGATTACAATTTGCAAATAGACGGATGTAATGTTACTTCCTCTACAGTCAAAAATCTGGGTGTTATATTAGACAGCAACCTATCTTTTGAAAATCATATTTCAAATGTTACAAAAACAGCATTCTTCCATCTTAGAAACATTGCCAAGCTACGGAACATGTTAAGTGTTTCTGATGCTGAAAAGCTAGTTCATGCATTCATGACCTCTAGACTGGACTATTGTAATGCACTGCTAGTGGTTGTCCTGCATCTTCAATAAACAAGCTACAGATAGTACAAAATGCTGCGGCTAGAGTCCTTACCAGGTCAAGAAAATATGATCATATTACTCCAATTTTACAGTCTCTGCACTGGCTACCTATTAAGTTCCGTATTAGTTACAAAATATTATTACTAGCCTATAAGGCCCTAAATGATTTAGCTCCTGCGTACCTAACTAATCTTCTATCACGCTACAATCCAACCCGTTCCCTAAGGTCGCAAAACTCTGGACTCTTGGTAGTACCTAGGATAGCAAAGTCCATAAAGGAGGTAGAACTTTTTCATATGGCTCCTAAACTCTGGAATAGCCTTCCTGATAACGTTCGGGGTTCAGACAAACTCTCTTGTTTAAATCTAGATTAAAGACGCATCTCTTTAGCCAAGCATTCATATAATGCATCTCACAATCTAGTACCAGTCTATCTGAACAAATGCACATTATTATGCTTTAGCTTGGGTTATACTGATAATTTCATCCAGGGTTATTCCTGGATGGAACAACTGCTACGCATAATTGTCTTATTGTTTCTATGTTTCTGCCACGGGATTAACATCCGTGGTAGCTAGGAATTACACAAGCTTCAGTCTGGATCCAACCCTTAAACGATCTGAGATGACCGAACACCTGAGAAGAGATGATGACAACCCCTCGGAGGACCTCAGAGGAAGCCAACCATCAGCGATTATACTGACTCAACAAAAGTCTGCCATAAATGGAGGATCAGCACCTAAAGACAACCTCTACAGCCCTGAACGTCAGCGGAGTCTAGGACACATAGATGAGCCCCAGAGACAGATCTCCAGTGAGGAACTCGTCACCTAGACATCCATCGGGTAAAGGCCCACTGGAACCAGTGGACTGCTTACACTCTGACTTTGCTGCAGTTGGAACAAACTACTGGTTCGTCTGGCCGGAGGGGAACTGGCCCCCCGACTGAGCCTGGTTTCTCCCAAGGTTTTTTTCTCCATTCTGTCACCGATGGAGTTTTCGTTCCTTGCCGCTGTCGCCTCTGGCTTGCTTAGTTGGGGAATCTTCATTTCCAGCAATATCATCGACTTGATTGCACAAATATTATTTAAACTGAACTGAGCTGGACAATGCCATCACTAAATTCAATAATGAAATGCATTCAGCTGAAAATTGAGTGTCCTATCATTTTACATTATTGACAACTTGCCTATTTTGATACTGTGCAGTGCTTTGTTACAATTTGTATTGTTAAAGGCGCTATATAAATAAAGGTGACTTGACTTGACTTGACTTGATGTGGGTCAAGGACAATAGGATGTATGGCGTCTTCTTCTGGCTCACTGTACTGACGAAGGCGGCCACCAACCCGTATGAGTTCTGAGAGATTGTCAAATTCAGGTGCTAGACAGAGCAGTCTGCTGTTTTTCGGCAGGGGTTTATTTGATCTTAAATTCAGTAGTTCCTCTGCAAAGCAGTCGGTTTGAACTTGGCGCAGGGCTGCCAACTCTGCCTCTTTGTAGTCATCTGCTGTTGGTGAATTGTCATGCTGAATATAGGCTTTTAGCAGATCTGTGAGGGTTGAGTACTGCTGTGGGTCTGGGGTGTTCGGAAAGATGGCTGTTAAACCACAAAATGTCGACTTTCTGAGTTCCTTGTCATGGTTAGTGGTTGTTAGTGGCTGCATCTCTGGCCATCTATCAGGAGTTTGACTGAGAAATTTTGGCCCGTTGTACCATCTGCTTTCTCGTCCTATGTCACGAATAGATCTGCCCTTTGTGATGTCATCTGCAGGATTATCCTGTGATGGTACATATCTCCAGGTATCAGACTCTGTGAGTTCCTGTATCTCGGCCACTCTGGTGCCCACAAACACTTTGAATCGACAGGATTGTGACAGTAGCCAGTTAAGCACAGTTGTAGAGTCAGACCACAGAGTGATACTATGGATGGGCAAGGTTAGCTCTGTTCTCAAGACCTTAGCAAGCTGTGCGCCAGTCAGTGCAGCACATAACTCCAAACGAGGGATGGTTTGCTGTTTTTTAGGAGCTACACGGGATCTGGCAGTAATGAAGGCTACTTCCAGTCCTCTCTCTGGGTTTTCGGTTCGCAAGTATGCTACTGAACCATAGGCTTGCTCAGAAGCATCGCAGAAAACATGGATCTGCCTTAGACTGGTGGGATGATCAAGCGCTTCACTACAGTAACACCTTGGCCAGCTGAGGCACTGTAAATTGTCTAGCTCCTTCTCCCAGACTTTCCATGAGCTTAGCAGTTCCTCAGGCAATCGAGGGTCGTCCCACTCTCTTTTCTTGTCCCATAACCTCTGCACAATCACTTTGGCTCGTATCGTGAATGGCACTATGTAGCCGATGGGGTCATACTGGCTGGCTAGGACATGATATATGCGCCGCATAGTTGGGAGTGCATGGTCTGTGTAGCGGGGTTTATAGGAGAGGGTGTCTGATAAGCAATGCCAGTGTAAACCAAGAGTTGACTCCTGTGCGTTCTGATGACCTTCACTAATCCATTGGATGCTGCTTTGAGACTGAGCCTCGACTGGCAGGTGACTGATGACTGATGGATCATTGCTCGCCCACTGTCTTAGGTCAAAGCCTCCAGAATTAAGAGGCTGCGGAGTCTGTTGACAAGGTCTTTTGCCATTTCACTTGTGGAGAAACTTTGGAGGCAGTTGTCAACATAGAAAGATTTCTCCACTGACACCCGTGTGTCGCGGTCTCACTGTGATCCTGAACATGCTTCTGCAGAGCGAAGGTAGCACAGCAGGGACTACATGTGGTTCCGAAGGGAAGCACCTGCCATTCATATACCTCTGGAGGCTTATCTTTCTGTAAATCTCTCCATAAGAATCGCAGCAGTGGCTTGTCTTCAGGCAGAAGGCGTACCTGGTGAAACATACCACGAATGTCGCTGCTAACTGCAATGGAATGTTCTCTGAAACGTAATAGAACTGCTAGGAGGGAAGGGCTGAGTGTTGGACCAGGTAGCAAGAACTCATTCAAGTTGTGGCCTCTGTATGTGAATGAGCAGTTAAATACCACCCTGTTCTTCCCGTTATGCTCTACCATATGGTGTGGTATGTACCAGATTTCGTTGGATTCTTTCACTTGTTCAGGGGTGAGTTTTGTGATGTAGCCAGCTTGCTGTAACCTGTTCATCTCTTCCTGGTATGCTGATGCTTGGTTAGGTTTCTTTTCCATACGATTTTCAATTCCCCTTAACTGTGGCAGCACAGCTACTTTGGGTGCATGAAGGCATGGCATATCCTTAGTCCGCAGTAGGGGAGTTGCATAGCGCTGGACTCCATTAACTTCTATTCTCACTGTTTTTGCTTTGAGAAGCTGGATGGACTCCTGGTCTTGTCGTGACCTTGTCAGCACTTTCTCATTCTGATACGGGAGAGTATCCATTTTCCATAGTTTCTCCACATCAGCGTACAGGTTGTCAATGGGTCGCAGACTGGTGAAGAGACACTGCTGAGGGGAAAGTCTGGTGGTTATTTCTTGTGCTGGACCCTGTAATGTCCATCCTAGGCGGGTTCTCACAGCAGCAGGGCCCCCAGGGGGGCCTAATCTGACAGGTTCGATGGGTGTTATGAGGTGAGGGCAGTCAGAGCCTATAAGAATCACGGGTTTCACCTTATGAAGGTTCTGAAGTGGCAGGCCTGCAAGGTGCTTGTACCTTTTCTGGAGTACCTGGACCGGGTGTGTGTGCTCTGCTAAACCCAGGCTGTTAGCTGTGAATGCACTCCGTACCTTGAACACCTTTCGAGGGTTATCTATTGAAGACACCGTGAAGGTCACGGACGCCCCGTGAATGGTCTGTGTCTCTTGCCTGACCGTGCAAAGTGCTAATTCCTCTGGCTGTCCCTTTAGTTTCAGCTTCTGAACGGCATAAAAACATACTGCACTGTCCAGTTTTCTCTCAGAACGATGATCGTAGTCAATTTTGCAATTCTCAATGCAAAATTAATGACATACAATGGTGATATTTTTCACAATCACGACGGAAAATCTAAATACTGGCCTAAATTCAATAGTGGAGCGGCAGCGCGATCCTCCCAGTATGGTGCATAAACAAAGCAGTTTCCCAGAACTCAATGCGACGTGATGTCAGCTTCACATTCTCTATAGGTGTGTGCATGTATATGAGCTGTCTAGGTCTCCAGTGTGACTTTAGATCACAGTGTCTATAGGTTGCCATACACCATGGCTCCAATTATAATTTTCTGCGCTTTGTCTGAATAACTGTGATAACTCCTTGCTAATATAAATATCCTTAAGCAACAGGCATTAAGTCTAAGAGTTTTAATTTTTTGTAGAACAGTTGATATAATCCAAAATCATGTAATTGATATTTCCAATGTTTCAAAGCAGTGAGGTTCAAATATGCAGTAATTTATTTATTGATTGATTTTAAATAAATAAATGTGTTTATTTTATTTAAGCTCTCGGATTTTAATTGCAAACATTGATGGTCATAAACTGCATTTAGTTTTATACATTTAAAATAGCTTTTTGTCAAGATATTTTCTTGTATTTCAAGGATGTGGAATAAGTACAACTTTTATTAATTCTGCAATAAAATTACTCTAACATGAAACTCGACTCGAGAGCTGAATGAATATAGGGAAGACTGAGGGAAATTTTCACACAATACATGATGATAACACTAACTCTCATATGCACAACTCTTTCTACTTGAAAAAACAGGGGCTGTTATCTTTTCACTTTGAATAATAATATATAATAATAACAATAATAATAATAACAACAACCATAATAACAATAATAATAATGTATATGCTGTTTGTGTGTAGATATTGTTGTCTGTTGCCTGGATGATACCAGAAAATGATAAACCATTTGTACAGAAATAAAGATATTTGCTGGAATTTATGAATGCCTTCAAAGAGGACTGAAGTGTGTAGATGGCTTATTTAGGAGCAAATGGATGCCAAAAGACGTTTAGGTCTGTTAACGGTTCTTGCATTTATATATTCTTCTGCTAATGCAGAAGGAATACCATACAAAAATACTCCAATTGTTTCCTGCAATACTTGTTCAACAGTGCTGTATCAGCTACTGGGTGAAAACAGACAGCATGACCTGTAACTTGATTTTACTGTAGGACAAATAACTGATGAGATTCTTTTTAGAAAATTATTTCAGCATTTTGTTCTTAGATAGATGCTTCTAACTAAAGTGACAAACAATGCATTTCAAGGTACTTTTACAATTATTATTATTATTATTATTATTATTATTTATTATTATTATTATTATTATTATTATTATCACACATTCCTATAACCTTGTAAGCACCATCAAAGCACATCACTGACACATTAAATGTCATTACTCAAATTACTCATTAAAAGTCATTTACCAAGGTAATCATTAATGGAATGAAATTGATGAGTGAATATTGAACATTAGTAAGAATGTAAGGCAGAGTAAAGGGTATTCCTTTGTCGTTAATTGCATGTGGGTTCTACAAACATGCTCCTCCCAAAATGTTACAGATTCCATGAGTTCACAGACCTAAACTAAGGATACAGATGTATGAAAGGTGGCATATTTTGAGAAGAGGCTCAGTTGAGATTTGTTTGCTCATAGACCTGCAGGCATTCTCCCTCACCATCAGAAGTGATTTAATGTGGTGCGCCTATCTCCACTATCTTTAGTAGAATGCTGTAGTGTTAGGAGTCTCTCTGCTCCCACTACTCTGACTTTAGGTGCACATCACTCAGCTGCCAGCAGATAAGACAGCCATCCGCTTCTGGAGCCTCCTACTGCTGCCTCATGTCCACAGCAACCCACTCCAATGTGCTTCTTGCTCATCTAAAGATTTATCTGCCTCCTTCTTTCTTCTGTGTTCTCGACTCTTTTCTTCCCTCCATTCCCATCTATTTTACTATGCTGTCCAGACACAATGTTGCACATTTCCTTTAGAGTGTTTGACAGTGAAGTCTGGAGGCAAAAAAGCTTTGGGTGCTTAGCCACACATTCTGGTTGGCAGAAAATGTGTTGGCTGAAGCACAAATAATTGCACTTGGGGTTGATGATGACTTGTGCAGTCTTCCTGTCCGAATGAGGTAGAAACCTGCAGAGAGAGAAGTTAATAGCTGATAGAAGGCACTATCCTCTCTCCTCCTCTTTTACATATCCAAACTGAGAGACAGAGAGAGAGAGGAAACAAAACACAAATGAGACAGTTAAAGCATGTGGAAAAGGGTTATGAAACTTTTTTGGAAAATACGTCTTGATACTATCCTCAAAGTTAATGGCAGTCTGGACTAAAAACAGTGGTGGCAACATTTTGGCTCTGGCAACACACAACAGTAATTATTCATAGTGAGAGTGATGGCTTCCAGGGGTTGAAGATTGATTATGTTTGATATGCTATTTTGTGTAATCTGTCTCTGGCTGGGACCCATCCAAATTGGCCAGAACTGGAAAAAGGAGAAGAGTCTTCCCAAATGGGAGAGAGAGAGAGAGAGAGAGAGAGAGTAAATGTAGCTGGTATTTCTGCAGTATGTCTATCTTTAATTAGCTGCAATGAGTTTTAGCCCACAAAGAATGGATAGCCTTAGATACAATAATTAATCTTTTAATAAATCGAAACATAGAGCAAATATATGAATAAGGCATGTCTTAATAGGACACGAATAGACATATGCGTTCACACAATGCTTAGAGACTTGTGGGGATGGATGGGTTCCTGAACTACGGAGGCTGTAGTGACGTCATGGTATACCATTGTAATACCACAGGTTGGCAATGGCTGAGGATCTGAGGTGAAGGCAGTTCTAGAAGGAATTTAGCAATATAAATTTGAATGCATGAAAAAAAAAATTGAATTCAAATCGATTCATATAACTGTCATTTTAAACAAGAAAAACAAAGACTTTCAAGATGAATTTTGAAAGTCGGTTTTCATGTGCTTTAAAAAAAATTCTTAAATAACATTTTACAACTGTATTTTATGTAATTTTTTCTATGACTATTTAGACTTTTGCTAGCGTATTTACTTAAGCATTTAGTTCCTCTGGACAAGCAGGTCAGCTGCACATGATTGTTTTCCCCCCAACATTTTCCAAAGTGGTAGCATATCTGTTGGAAACAGTAGTTCCCTATCTGTCGGTCACTGCGAGTTATGTTGTGACGACATAGTGGATTTACTTGGAAGCCCCGATCATCTCTGATTAAGAGAAAACGCCAATGAAATTGTCTAGTGGATTTTGCATACCTGAGACACTCCCCGTGCATACGGGTATAAAAGGGCGACAGGTGCGTCCACTGATTAGATTTTTGCTTCGGAGCCGAGTGGATGAGAAGAGTGCTGATCTCCACAAAGCCTTTCATCTTTGTTTTGTTCCTGGTTGGCGTAACGGTGCGATCAGCGGAGTCCCTCTCATCAGCGATTCCCCTGGGCACTTCAACTAAGAGAGCAAATTCTAAAAGAGCAAATCACGTCTTTTTCAAGATGCCGTTTCGTCCGTGTCCTTCTGGTTGCAGTCGTTTCCTGTCTGTGGATGACGGACACGGTCGTTGTCTTCAGTGTCTGGGCTTCCAACACGCTGAAGATGCGTTCGTGGATGACTCATGCGCCTGTTGTGGGCGTATGAGCATGATTTCGTTGACCCCTCCAGGTTGAGAGAGCGATCGCGGTGCACCTGTGCCCACGAAAAGCCGCCACTTGGAGGAACCGTCCGCGTCTCCCGTCCAAGGCCTGTAAGCTGACAGCCGCTCTCGCGGCCAAAGCTTATAGTGCTGAGGGCCAGGCAGCCTCCGCCCTGCACGCCATGGCTATCTTGCAGGTTCACCAAACCAAGGCGCTCAAACAGGTGCACGAGGGTAGTACCGACCCGGGGTTGATGCAGGAGCTGTGCTCGGTGACTGACTTCGCTCTACGAGCGACGAAAGTCACAGCGCGGTCCCTCGGGAAGGCGATGTCCACCATGGTGGTCCAGGAGCACCATCTCTGGCTCAACCTGGCAGAGAAGAAGGACGTCGACAAGGCACGCTTTCTCAACGCCCCCATCTCCCAGGCAGGGCTGTTCGGCGACACCGTCGAGGGCTTTGCCCAGCAGTTCTCGGCGGTACAGCAGCAGACCGAGGCGATCCAGCACATTCTGCCCCGGTGTGATGCACCATCCACCGCTGCCCCCGGGGCCAGGCCTCAGTCTGCCCGTCGCCGTGGGCGCCCTCCTACGTCCTCCAGAGCTGCTCCGCCCCAGGCCGAATCGACACCTTGGCCGGCGAGTCGAGCCTCTCGCAGGAGAGCGGCGCCCCCCGCGTTCCAGCCAGGCCCCAAGTCGCCCAGGAAGTCGACGAAGCGGCCCTGACGCGGGCAACCCGGAGATGTTGGAGTTTGCTCTTTTTCAGGAGACGGCGAGAACAGCGCCGGTCCTTCCCCTGGTGGAGGGCCGGGAGGAGAATCTTCTGTTTCATTTTGTTTCTGTTCCGCCGCTGGTCCAAGGGCAATTTCCTTTTCCTCCGGGTTCTCAGGTCCATGGGACGACAGTGTGCGACGCCCTGCTTCCTCACTCTCGCCCACGACCCATTTTGCCAGTAGCCAAGAGAGTACGGTTCGGGGACGACATTCCTCCCCACGCACCTCTGGCCAGTCCCGCTTGGGACCCAGGGAGTTCGGTGAGGATGCCTCAGAACGCACTGCCTTCTGTACCATCCACCCCTGCTCCCTTTCGCTGCACCACCACAGGTATGACGATTGTACCGTTGGAGCCGCTTGCACAGCGTCTGGAGGCGTGGCTCACACTGCCCAGCCTGTCTCGCTGGCTCACGCGCACAATTCGACTCGGCTACGCGATTCAGTTCGCCAGGCGACCTCCCAAGTTCAACGCCGTTCTTGAGACGTCGGTGGCAGTCTGGAACGCCCCTGTCTTGCGCGAGGAGGTTGCTGTCCTCCTGGCAAAGGATGCAATCGAGCCGGTCCCTCCAGCCGAGATGAGGCAGGGGTTTTACAGCCCTTACTTCATCGTACCCAAGAAAGGTGGTGGCCTTCGGCCAATCCTGGATCTGCGAGTCTTGAACCGGGCTTTACACAAGCTCCCGTTCAAGATGCTGACGCACAGGCGCATGATCAAATGCATTCAGCCCCAGTATTGGTTTGCAGCGATCAACCTGAAGGACGCTTACTTTCACGTTTCGATCCTTCCGCGTCACAGACCGTTTCTGCGGTTTGCGTTCGAAGGACGGGCATGGCAGTACAGGGTCCTCCCCTTCGGGCTCTCCCTGTCTCCCCGTGTGTTCACGAAGGTCGTAGAAGGCGCCCTTACCCCGTTACGGGAGGTGGGCGTCAGGATCCTCAACTACCTCGACGATTGGCTTATCCTAGCCCAATCCAGAGAGCAGTTGAGCGATCACAGGGACTTGGTGCTTCGGCACCTCAGCCAGTTGGGGCTTCGGTTCAACTGGGAAAAGAGCAAGCTCTCCCCTGTGCAGAGAATCTCTTTTCTCGGTGTGGAGTTAGACTCGGTGAGTATGACGGCACGCCTCACAGAGGAACGTGCCCAAGCAGTGCTGAACTGCCTGAGTTCCTTCAGAGGCAGGAATGTGGTACCACTGAAACAGTTTCAGAGGCTCCTGGGGCATATGGCATCCGCAGCTGCAGTCACGCCGCTCGGATTGCTTCATATGAGACCACTTCAGCACTGGCTACACTCCCGAGTCCCGAGGTGGGCATGGCGCCGCGGTACACTGCGAGTGGGTACACCAGCAGTGTCGCCGCTCCCTCAGCCCCTGGACGTACCTTGCCTTTCTACGGGCCGGGGTGCCCCTAGAACAAGTGTCCAGTATACTGTTGTCACAACAGTTGCCTCCAGCACGGGCTGGGGCGCTACAGTGCAACGGGCATGCAACTGCTTTGGCACATCAACTGCCTAAAGCTGTGGGCAGTGCATTTAGCCTTACGGCAGTTCCGGCCACTGCTGTTAGGCAAGCACGTGCTAGTCCGCACAGACAACACTGCGGCGGTCTCGTACATCAACCGGCTGGGAGGTATACAATCACACCGCATGTCACAGCTCGCCCGCCATCTCCTCCTCTGGAGTCACACGCAGTTCAAGTCACTGCGCGCTGTTCACATTACGGGGAAGCTCAATCGTGCGGCCGACGCGCTCTCAAGACGGCTCACATTCCCTGGAGAGTGGCGACTCCATCCCGAGACGATCCGGCTGATCTGGAGTCGATTTGGGGAAGCTCAGGTAGACCTGTTTGCTTCCCCCGAGTCCTCCCACTGCCATCTGTACTTTTCCCTGACCGAGGGCCCCCTCGGCACAGACGCACTAGCACACAGCTGGCCTCGGGCCTTACGCAAGTAGCGTTTCCCCCAGTGAGCCTACTCGCACAGACACTGTGCAAGCTCAGGGAGGACGAGGAGCAGGTCCTGCTGGTTGCGCCCCATTGGCCCACCGGACCTGGTTTCCCGAACTCATTTCTCATTACTATTCAAATCCATTTATATAGCCTTTAATAAGAAAAAAAAGATGAATAAAAAAAATTGACAAAGCCTTAAAATGTGAAGGTTTATAAGACTGACACACAAAAAGAACAACAAATATACCCCCTATTGAAATTGGTGTTATGCTTAACCAGTTTCATCATATATAAATATAGCACACACACAGCCAAAATATTGCTGTGGGTACATCCATGGTATACTCATAGTAGCTGCTTGCTTTAATGTGTAAAATGTAAAGCTCATGCTCTACCCTTCACCACGATGGTACGTCTCAGAAAACACTAACAGAACAAACTCTCATAACAGATACCATGATAGAACATAAAATATTAACAAGTCTCCTCCTTTTATCATTTTGAAAAACAAAAACAAATAAAAAACATTCACTTTCCTTATCCAGTCACAGCTACATTAATATAACACAAATCATGTAGCCTTAACTGTTGGATTAACTTGTTTTAATTGAGTAAATTGAATAAGCAGCAAAAAAATATATATTTTGAGTTTGTATTTAAATTTGTGTATATATACCAAGAGTGTAAAATGTACTCAAAAATTATACTCAAGTGAAAGTATAGATACTCAGTGAAATTATTACTCAATAAAAAGTACAAGTATCTTGTCAAAAGTAAAAGTAAAAATGTACAACATTAAACTATACTTAAAAAAGTACCCTAGCAAAAAAAGGAAAAAAAGGAGATTCTTATTTCATCATGTTGAGTCATCTTCTTAATGAAGATGAAATTGCTTAAAATTGCTTAAAAATAAAATGAAAAAAAAATGTTTTGTCAGACAGATTTGTTTAAGGGAGAAAACAAAAAGCCCAGTGGCTGTAGGTCAGAAGATTTATATAGAAACAACAATTAAAATGCAGCAAAGTGGAACACAAAAATACAGCCCTTAAATGGATACACCATCCTTTACACTCTCATGCCATCCTGTATGTATATGACTTTATTAAGATGAACACAAAGAATTTTAGAAAAAAAAAACCTCTGCATATAATTGTACAGGATATCCAGAGGAGATGTTTAATAAAAATATACAATTACACAGTAAATGATACACAACTACACAATAAGTGTAAGAAAAATACTAATACTAATATTTTATGTGTGGTTTTTAAAGTGGTCCTGTACACTTGGATTATATGAATTAAAAATATGGAAAGCAAGTTATATGGTAGCAAGTCATGAACATCTGGGACAGTGTGAGTAAATCATTAGAGAATTTTCATTTTAGGGTGGACTGTCCATTTAAAGAGCCAGCTGTGATGCAGAGGCCAGAAAATGCAGGAAGAAGAGCCACTTTTTGTGTTGTCTCTTCAACACCCCTGTCTGTATAAATAATTAATCATTTAATTGTTTATTTGGGGCATTTAGTGTGTTTTTTTCTCCGCAAAAATTGATTTATAATTATTTGGGACTAATTAGATGAATTATTGAGCAAATCATGTAATTATTTCGATAAATAAATAATTAATTGACAGTCCTAACTGTTACTCAATATATCAATATAATACAACTCATCGACTCCCTGGAAAGAACATCACTAAACATGGTTTATAATTAATTTAACATGCAATGCTCATTTAAACACGTTTTGGAGATTTGTAAAATTTCATTTAAAAAAAAACAATCATCCCTACCAAAACATGACTTGTATTTATATTCTCATCACTTATTGTATTTGCACTCAGCTATTTTGTGCCTTCAGCCAATAAAAGCAACTTTGCTGCTTCAGTGTACTCCCTCAGATTTGATGCCCAAACGAAGCTGTCACTAGCTTAAAAAGTCTGAGCAAATCACTCACAGGCATGAAGGAGATACGGCCGGGGATGCAACGTTCGTTCCCTCTTCAGGCAACCAAGGTTGCAGTCGTAACTGAACGTTCCCTTTTAAGGGAACTCTGTTGCATCAGAAACACTTCGGGAACGTCAATACAACGTCACCATAGTGACAAGTGCCTGTCCTGTGTGAAATCAAGCGAGCAGCACTAGGACGAGGGCACCTGAGAACCTGGGGTAGAGTCCAGGTCCAAAGAATAAAATCTGATGAATGTGTGTGGTGAGGACCAGCCTACCACATCACAAACCTCTTGGAGAGCAACTCCTGATATCAGGGCCTTGGAGGCTGCCATACTCCTGGTCGAGTGGGACTGGACAGCCATAGGGGAAGGTTGACCGGCCGACTCATAAGCAAGTGAGATGGCCTCGACCACCCACTTGGTCATCCTTTGCTTAGATGCAGGGGACCCCTTGTTAGGAGGTCCAAAACATATGAACAATTGTTAATTTTTACACCACAGGGCAGCTCTGTGGACGTAAGCATCTTATGGCCGCACTGGGCAAAGCAATTTTGCCTTTCCTGGTCCGCATTCTGAAAGGAGGAGGACAGAAGGCTTGCAGCACCTCAGCCTCAAAGTACCACGGAGGAAAACCAGATACCAGGGGGTCTTCCCCAAAGACATTCCACCCAAAGGAATGTGGTGAGCACTTATGGCCGCCACATAAACCTTTAAAGTGGACGGGGCTAGCCCTGCAGTGAACCGATCTTGCAGGAACTCCAGCACTGTACCGACTGGGCAGTTAACTGGGTCCAGCTGATGGTCACTACACCATGAAGTGAAAACTTTCCACTTCAAGGCAGAAAGTTTCCTCATGGAGGGAGCTCTGGAGTGGAGAATGGTCTCAACAACCTCAGTTGAGAGACCTGAGTCTATGAGCTGGGCCCCCTCAGAGGCCAAGCCCACAGTTTCCACAGTTCTGGTTGGGGGTGAAATATCGAGCCCCCTGCTTGGGACAGAAGGTCCTTCCTGACGGGGAGCTCCAGAGGAGGCCCGTCGAGAAGGGATATTAAATCTGGGAACCATACTCTGCCCGGCCACCGCGGGGCAATGAGAAGTAGTAGAACCCGGTCCCAGCGAACTCTCTCCAGGACTCCCGGGAGCAGAGCGATCTGGGGAAATACATACAGACAAAACCTCGGCCACGTCTGCACCATCACGTCAGGTCCGAGAGGAGCTGGATGCGTGAGCGAGAACCAGAGTGGACAGTGAGACGTCTCTCGAGACACAAACAGATCCACTCGTGCCTCCATATCAGCTCCACCACCTCGGGGTGGAGCCTCCATCCCCCTGGCCTCAGCCCCTGCCTCGACAGGATTGCTGCTCCTATATTGTGAGGATGTAAGCTGCTCGAAGAGACAACAACTTCCCTTGGGACCACAGGAGGATTTGGCACGTCAGTTTGCAAAGTGGACGTGACCGCAAAACCCCTGATCATTTAAGTAGGAAACCACCGATGTATTTTCTGAGTGGACAAGCACATGGTGGCCCCCTGAGATCTGCTAGGAAATTCTTGAGAGCAAGAAATACAGCCAACATCTCCAGATGGTTGATGTGCCATGAGAGATGCTGGTCCTTCCACAGACCGTGACTCGAGCGTCCCTCTAGGATCGCTCCCCAGCCCGTGAGAGAGGCATCTGTAGTTAGCATCCTGCGACGACATGAAGCTCCCAGCACGGGACCCTGGGACAGGAACCAAGGATTCTTCCACATTACCAAGGCACGAAAGCATCGCTTCATGACCTTGATCATGCGAAAGGGGTTGCCCTGAGCCACCACTGTAGAGGTCTCATGTACAGCAGTCCAAAAGGACGTTGGATGCTGATGCCATAAGATCTAACAGTCTCTGAAACTGTTTGACAGTGAGTGACTGGCCTAGCCTTATTCTTTTCACAGCTGACAGGATGGACTCTATACGTGCCGGTGACAGGCGTGCCTGCATCGACGTTGAGTCCCATACCACGCTAAGGAAGGTGGTCCTCTGTAGTGGAGAAAGCACACTCTTTTTTGCATTTAGCCCTAACCCCAACTTTTTCATGTGGGCCAGCACGACATCTCGATGCTGCACTGCCAACTGATGCGACTGAGCTAGAATCAACCAATCAACAATGTAGTTCATAATGCGACTACCCTGAAGCCGAAGAGGCACCAGGGCTGCATCTACGCATTTCGTGAAAGTGCGGGGTGATAATGCTAGGCCGAACGGAAGAACCCGATACTGGAATGCTTTGCCCCCAAAAGTAAACCTCAGGAACCTCCTGTGACACGGAAGGATGGATATGTGGAAGTATGCGTCCTTGAGATCTATCGTGACAAACCAGTCCTCGGATCTGATCTGTGGCACGATTTGTCTCAAAGTTAACATCTTGAACTTGAGCTGCATGACGGAGTCGTTCAGAACTCGAAGATCTAAAATGGGACGCAACACCCCATTCTTCTTTGGAACTATGAAATACCGGCTGTAAACCCAGTTTCCCTGTTGGAGTGAGGTACATATTCTATGGCCCCCTTCACTTCTTGTTCCATTACCAGAACCTGCAGGGGGGCCACCTTGGTGGAAAACACCCCCATAAACCCTTTTTTATAGTCTGCAGGACCCAATGAGATATATTGGCAGAAGTTTCCACACTGTCAAATTTCTACTAGAGGTACCAGACTCTCGAGACTGGTTTTTGGATTTATATGTAGTTGTGCAGTTAGAACGACGTCCTGAAACGGCGAACCGACAGGAAGCATCTGAACTGATCGCTCTGAAACCCTCCTCGGAGGGGGCAGGCATCCCAAGGCCACTACATTCCGGGTGGACCTTGAGATATGCGCTCGTCGGAGACCTCCGCGCCCTGAAGCACACGAGGTGGCAGGGCTGGCAGAATGGTCTCCTGAGGACACCGAAGGGAGACGGACACCGTAAAATGAGGTGTTGACCGCTCCACTTCGGGGGGGAAGTCCCCATTGGCCTGAGCCCTCGAGCGTCAGGACTTCTTCCCCGCAGCTTTCATAAAAGTAATAATAACGGTCCTCAGACCCGTTTTACACTTCGAAGGCTGCGGTTGAGCGCGCTTCCCATGTCCCCATCATTTAGGTGGGGAGCACGAAAAGCCACGCTCTGCTTAGATGTTTGGGGCTGCTCCCGCTCAGCAGCCCTGGAGATATGGCGGGGAACGAGTTTATGGAATGCAGCTTCTTCTTGTTTAGCTGATTCCTGAAATCTCTCGACAACCAATATAACTGCATCGCCGAAGAAGTCAGAGCAAAATATTTTTTTTATTTTTCTCTTGGTGTTACTCAGATAAATGTCTCTCAGTGGCCACTAGGTGCTGCCATAGCCCTGAGAGACAAATCTGTGACCTGACACAGTTCACAAACTGCGTTCGGACCAATACCCTCGCCCTCATTGAGATCTGCTAATAATTCAGCCTGGCAGGCTTGCAGCAGTGACATAGTGTGTAAACATGCTGCAGCCTGACCAGCCGCTGAATAAGCCTTTCCCACCAGTGCTGATGTAGTTCTCACTGGCTTAGTGGGTAATACCGGGGATCTAGCGGATGAAGATGATTCAGGGGAGAGATAGCTCGTGAGCGTCTCTTCCACCTTCGGCATATCTCCGTAACCATTTTCTTTGTTTTTCTTTTTTTTTACTTCTTTATTTAATATAGAGGAATAGTGTGTTATATTTGTGTACTATAGACTCTATAAGAAACCGTTTTCTCCCATGATCTCGACACCTCGGTGTGGTTGAGGTTGTGCGCGAGAAGGCGAGAAGCATTCGTCAAGTCTGCTTTTTAATCGATACTTGATCTCTCAACCGCTCTTGTCACAACCTCAACTCCTGAGGTGGCGAGTCCTCAGGTTCTGTCACATACACAATCATACAGGGTATAATCAGTAGTGAAATGTAAGTCAGGACAGGTCCGCTCAATGGACAGTGCAAAAGAAATAAAAATAAAACAATGAAACATAACACGAGAATATATATAAATATACAGTAGGTAAGAATAAAATAAAAATAGGAACAAATAATAAAATAAAATAAAATAAGGAGTAAAATGTGCAATGAGATAAAATGTGCAGTACAGTATACTGTGGATTAATAAATATTAATATAAACAGGGATGTGCAAGAGGAATGTGCAAACAAGTTGTATGGGGTATGTACATATAGCAGCAATGCGGATGATGGAGAATAATGGATGTTTTTACAGTTTATTAAATTGAGTCCTGTAGATGTTATGATGTTATGTAGATGTTATATCATCTACAGGACTCAATTTAATTGAGGCACAACCTCAACACCGGGGATTGCCGTTTTTTTCCTGATCTCCACACCGAGGTGTGGAGATCATGGGAGAAAACGGTTTCTTATAGAGTCTATAGTACACAAATATAACACACTATTCCTCTATATTAAATAAAGAAGTAAAAAAAAAAAAAAAAAAAAATGGTTACGGAAATGCCGAAGGTGTAAGAACGCTCACGAGCTATCTCTCCCTGAATCATCTTACGCTAGATCCCCTCAGTATACTTTGCATTAGCACTTACAATATCTAATTCCTCAGAATCAGATAGTTGCAGTGTCTGCGCCTCGATCGGGGCGGAAGAAACCGCAGTGCGTGCTTCCCAACCCTGAGACGAGGCACTGAATCTGTCAGGTGAAGAAAGAGAAAAGGCAGTTCCCGTCTCTACCTCCGCTGACAAATTCCTTTGCAAACCCCAGGACTGCAGCCTTCGCTGTGCCTCGGCAACAGCGGGACCAGAGCCCTGGGTAATGCGAGCCTGATCGTCCTCGCGAAAGAACGCCAGGCGGGATCGGAGCGTCCGCAGGGGAAGCACATCACAGTGCTCACAGCCAGCGCTCTCGGGCCGTGCATGCTCTTCTCCCAAACAGACAAAACAATTATATGTGTATCCCCACCCATTAGATAACACGGGCAGGGAAGAACGCACATTCTAAAAGCTTGTCGTTGCTTGCTCGCCATATCTGTTCTCTTTGTAAAGTATTGACAGACAAAACCAAATAGGACAGACAATTTCACACAGAGCGCTTGTGAAGACACAAAAAGCTAGTGACAGCTTAGTGTGAGCAGGCTTTATAGCTTCCTGGTTCGTGACGTCACCCGCTCTGATGTCCCAATTACACCTTGGATTGATTTCACATGTGCTTCAAGACTTATCTCGCAAAGCGTTCCCAAAGCATTTCTGATGCAACGGAGTTCCCTTGAAAGGGAACTTATTGGTTATTGCATGTCAAAAGCACTTTTGAAATTCTAAACCATATTTAATGTGTATGAGATAAAATAAAAATGCACAAAATATATATATAATAAAAACACTAATACAAAATGTAATAAGTAATTAAGTTAAAAATAATTACAAAAATATTTGGAAAGGAGTAAAAAGTATTTTTTTTTCTTCAGAAATGTAATCAAGTAAAAGAACAAGTAGTCCGTTTCAATTTTACTTGAATAACGTACAAATACCCCAAAATAATACTTAAGTATACTGAAATCAAGTAAAATTTGTCAAGTATTTTACACCCCTGTTATATACACACTTGAATTTGTTACCCTGCTTGTTACTTAATTTACTAAGAACATTTACTGCAATTTTCCAGAATTAAATCACTTTTGTTTAATTTTAATTAACTACAGTTCATTAAATTATTCTAGCTGTCATTCTATTTTTAAATTCCAATTCAGATTTAGGAATTAAAAGCCGTTCTTCAATTCTGAGTTTTGCCCAATGCACATATTTACAAACAAAAGATCCTCACACACTGAAAAAAGGTATAGGATTTATTTTTGAAACAACTTTCACTCACATTTCTAGTAAATTTCCCAAATAATTACAAAGAAACAGCAAGCATCACATTGCATCAAAAGTAACATTTTGAATTAAAAAGACTGAAATAGAAATTTGTTGAATTTCCAATTGTTTTTATCAATTATATATACATATATGTATTATATATATCTATATATATATATATATATATATATATATATATATATATATATATATATATATATATATATATATATATACACAGTGTACATACTTGCATAAACAAATAGGCATGTTTAATAAATGCAATGAAATAAAAAACATGCAATAAAAGTGATTGTAAAGGATATATGATGATCTGAAAGGAAATATGATGATCAGTGGAGGAAAAACACAAAACAAGAAAATAAAGAACAAGAGTGCACAGGGTTTTCTCAAGAGGCAGACACACTGGCAGAAAGCGGTGGTAAAATAGCTCATCACTCTTTCTGGGGCGCCCTCTGAATTAACACCAAAAAGCCGTGGTGTGACCAGCCCTGGACTGAGCCTAATCAAAATCTAGAGGTTCTGTAAGTGAGAGCAAGTCTGGTCACTGCACGCCTGAGAAAGAGAGCGAGAAAGAGAGGAGTGAAAGACATGAAGTGGACAGTATTCTAGAGATACACTTCTCTCTCGTCTTGTCATGATGCAGCATGGTGGCTCTCTCTCAGTTGTCAGCTCTGTGACCAGCCCTATTTACACATTTATACACACCTGCTTATTTATTTATTTACTGCCATGACAGAGAGCCACTCAACCGGCTACTCTACACACATACACACTCATCACAGAATTTTAAAAGACCAGAGCAAAGCGAGAAGGTCTTACGGCACTGCAAGATGAAAAAACAGGGTGGCGGGTGCATTCAAGAGGCTAACAGTTTTAATGGGTGGCAGGCAGGAGAAGAGTAAAGAGTGGCTAAATTATTCAGTCATGTCTCTGGGTGAAAGGGACTGTGTTCTCTGCTGCAGCTCTACAGTCCTGTCTCTGGAATAAGAGGGAATAAGGACACAATGGGGGAAGGTATAAATGGGCCAAAAGTGTGTGTGTGTGTGTGTGTGTGTGTGTGTGTGTGTGTGTGTGTGTGTGTGTGTGTGTGTGTGTGTGTGTGTGTGTGTGTGTGTGTGTGTGTGTGTGTGTGTGTGTGTGTGGGTGTGTGTGTGTGTTGTGTGTGTGTGTGTGTGTGTGTGAGAGAGAGAGAGAGATTTTATGGAGGAAAAAAACATTTGGAAGCAATATATTGCAAGGTAGTAAACTACAAAAGCTAAGAGAGATAAAGAGATACTTTGGCAAATCAGTTATTTTGTATTTTAATGATTAAAAAGTCAACCTCATTGTCATTCAGCACTTTCATGGCTGGGGGGGGTATGTAGTATTATGGAAATATAAACATTTAATATTCAAATTTCTTTCTTTCTTTCTTTCTTTCTTTCTTTCTTTCTTTCTTTCTTTCTTTCTTTCTTTCTTTCTTTTTCTTTCTTTCTTTCTTTCTTTCTTTCTTTCTTTCTTTCTTTCTTTTTTCTCAGGATAACATAGCACCTCTGCCTAATTTTCAGATGTGATTCATTGCAGACTTATGCTCATCAGTACTGTACTGCATTCAGGCCCTTGTTTCCTGATTGTTAACATTCATGTTCTACGACAGCTTGCGCCATCAATAAATGTCCCCTGGCTAATAGGATGCACATGTTTTTGCTTCCTCTCGGAGCTCGGGCATTGGAATCAGATGGCAGACAGCTTTCTTGATCGTCCCTCATGAGATCATTACATTGCAACATTATCAAAAGAATGTAGGGAGAATAATGTTGGATGTGCTATAGACAGCATGGCATGCGTCACAGCATGTCATTTAATTTAAGTTGGTATTCGCCCCCCCCCCCCCTTTCCATTTATCTGTGAGGTCTACACCATTCTCAGTGTGAGAAACCCCCTGTGTGCACCATGAAGTGGACTGGTCCATGTGTCAAAGAGGAGTAATTGATGACAGGTGTGTGAGTGAGTAAACCTAATCAGGAGCTCCAGGGACATGCACTAGTGATTCCTATATGCAGAAGAGGAAAGCTTCACAATTTGTGTCACTATCTCTCTCTGTCTCTGGTTGCTTCCTTTTCAAAGTTTTCAACACTATACTGTGATTTTACAGGTAATGAATGGAAATTCTGGATTGTTTGTGAGTCACTGTGGATGTTTATTTACCAAAATATATAAATAAAAAATACAGCAAATAGCTATATCAAAAAAAGAATTAGTAATTAATGGAGAGGCAAAATAGAAGAGCTCCAGTAGTGCAAGAGTGGAGGCTCTTGGATGTCTTGTCATGGTATTTTGGACATGCACTAGTATTCCTATATGCAGAATAGGAATTGTGTGGTCACAATTTTAGTGTCATTCCTTCATTATCATTCATTAATCTCTGTCTCTCTTTGCTAGTTAGGTCTGGGTCTTTCAACAATATATACTGTGATGCACAACAGTACTTCAAATCAAATGATCATGGATAATGTCTGCACAAGTGCCACTGTGACTATGAGCGTATAGACAATTAAAATGCACAGATTTAGCTATATCAAAAAAAGTAGCATTAATGTGGAGATACAGTGCTAGACAGAGCTCCACATGGACAGACAGTGTGGAGGCAGTTGGATATGGACAGTACACATTTTGACTGTGTGTATTATATATATATATAACAAATTGTGTGGTCAATGTATTGTTAGTGTCATTCCTTCTTTCATTCATTCATTAATTCTGCTCTTTGACTTAGTTAGGTCTGGGGTCTGGTAAATATGACACAGTACAGCACAAGTACTTCGGCAGTGCCAGGCAGATGCGGTGCCAAATTTTGCCTCCACAGTGGCAGTTTAGATGTTTTACAACGTATTTTATCAATAAAAGATCAATTAAAGTTTTGTTTTTTTTTTTGTGTGTGTGTGTGTGTGCGTTTGTGATTAGGTTCAATTCTGGAGCTGCGCAGGAAACTTATGATAAGTATACTTGAGCCAAAGAGTGCCATGATCTGTAAATGGGCAAATTTGACCTCTGGTGTTTAAATGGAATATCTGAAGATTTGAGTGCTATCTCCATTCTGTCAGTGTCGAGGACATTCATAAGAGATTTCCTCAACATCATTGTCAAGTGCAACAAAAGAAACGAATAATATATACGTTGAGTTCAGAATAGCATACTAATCATACAACGTCTGCCATATCTTTATATCACAGAAATAGTAAAAGTCGTATGCTAGTACACTATTTCCATATTTAGATTTAATTTTGAAACTCAAATGGCCACTTATTAATTAAGGCAGTCATTTGTTTCAAGGCTGCCATTTCTGCATAAAAATATATTTTATTCTGAATCCTGATCTAAGCTCAGTTCTCTAAGCTGTGACATTGGGGATCAGCAGTCCTTTCTTGAACATATTCATAAATTCGGTTGTGAAGAAAGCTATACACAGGTTTACAAACTGGATGATGGTCTGCAAGTTGTTGAGTCTGGAGAGGCTATGCCAAGAAGAGGTCACAGGGAAAGAGATAAAAACAATTACATAAACACAACACACACACACACAAACACACACACAAGTACACACACACACACACCAAATTACACACACACTACACACACACACACACACTGAAAATGTCCTCATAAACACACACACCCACACACACATGCCCCCCCACACACACACACACACACACACACACACACACACACACACAAAACATGTTGGGTTCCATGTTTTATGGGGCATTCCATAGGCGTAATGGTTTTTTTTCATCTGTATGTGCTATTCCTACACCTACCCTACACCTTAACTAAGCCCTCACAGGAGTTCAAGCACTGCTTTTTAGATTTTCAAAAAACTTTAGTGAACAGATTTCAATGTTTCTCATGGGACGAAGTCCCCAGGGCAACAGTAATTCTGATACATTGTGTGACCATGGGGCACAACACAATGAACACCACACACACACACACACACACAAAACACACACACCCACACACACACCACACACACCACACACACACACACACACACACACAACACACACACACACACAACACACCAATCACACACACCACCACACACACACACACACACACACACTCACTGGAACACTGACCCTCTGAATCGGCAGTCCCCATGAACCATGAGAAGAAGTGAGGCAGGTTGAAGGATTTGTTTTATTGCTTTTTTATCTGTTTGTAAATGTTACATCCACATGCCTACTAAATCTCGCTTTTAAGTAGGACAACAAGAAAATGTCCTTGTTTTTCTTCTCTCTTAGTCCTTTGCTCTGGCTGGTCACAATGGAACACTGAAAGACTGCACTATCAATGGCATTTGAATCATGTGTGCCTCTTGAGTTCAGGGGACCTTCACTTTCTCTCTCGTTCTCTAGACAAGTGAAAGGTTGTTTATGCATGGCGTCATATGATGTCTTGTGGCCCTTTGCATCTTTCAGCAGAACAGAACAGTGACAGTTCTATCTGGCTGCCATCTGATCGACACACTGTCTTCAAGTCACATGAAGAGCACACTAATATCCCACTCGTTCATTCACTTGAGTACAGTATGTGTGTGTAAGACGGGGGAGGGGGGATTGTTTATTTAACAGGTTTACCACACCATATTAAATTAGTTGTGAGTTGGAAATGAGTTAGCACTTTTCCACTGTGGATGAAAATGGCATTATGACAGTTGTTTCAAAAAGAGAACCCTAACTTTAAGAGGGGCTCAGAGATGCAAGGATTTTTCCAAGAGCATCATTGTGGAGCGGAGAGATTAGAACCACTCAGCTCAGAAGCATACTGACATCCTACTGCCATCTTGATCTACCCACCTTTTTTATTTATTTATTTTTATTATCATGTTTTTATTTCTAAGCTTTTATTTATATTTCTTTTTTATTTTGTCAAAACAGGTCAAGAAATGTAAACACAATACAGAATGAGATACTGTATTTTATCAGAAAAAAATGTCTGTACTAATGTCTAATTTGATGTCTAAGTGTACTAGTTATCAAGTAGATGTTTAATAGGACTATATCAATTTGAATTAAATTATATAAATAATTATAATTATATTATATATATATATATATATATATTGACATTGCACACCTAAAAACAGAGAATTTCAGATAAATTTCAAACAAAATCTATTTAATTAAAATTAAATCTCACATTTTAAATAATAATAAAAAACACTAAATAAAAGATAGTACAATACAAATCATTACATTTACATTTATGCATGACATTGCTTTTTTTCTAAAACGACTTGCATTCCCAGGGTATCAACCCCATGGCCCTGATGTTGCTAGTACTACACGTCTACAGGAACAAAAATCATCATGTCACCTCATGAATAATTAATTAGGGTTCACTTTGCCATTCACTTGTCAGATAAAGATTTCCCCCCTCTCTCGTCTGTTTACCAGCTTTCCCTCAGCGGAGGCAAAGTTTATTATCAATGTCAAGTCATTTGCAAACAGACATCACAACCACTTTCCACCATTTCTTAGTTTCTCAAAAACCATACAAAGGTACCTTGAAGGAAAAAAGACAGCTTTTATGTCATTGCAAAAATGTTATAGACCCAACACTAAAACAGACATGGGTCACTAAGAAAAAGTCAATGCCCTCTGTGCTGCCGCAGTGCCACAGCCCCAGGACTCCCAGCATGCTCTCTTCTCTTTTACTCTAATGAGTTTCAACACAGATAATGTGGCTGATGATCTTTCATTGATTTGGCTATCACTTGCTTGTCTGGTAATTGATCCGTAGCTGAGCCTCTAGTTAATTATATCAGCTTCGACGTGGCCCTAGTCTGGGGGGAATTTGAAGTCTTGCAGAATAATAGTTTTAATAAAGGAGTCCATTACTGTGGCTCTCTGCTTTCCTTGACTGCTGCTATTGCTGCCACTGACAGGATCTAAGCTCACCCTCAACCCCAAGAGAGGACTGGACAAACTGAAAGAAAGAATGGAGATTTCAAGCAAAAAAGGAAAGGGATATTGGTAGAGTCCTCTCAAACGTCTCACAAATAGCAACTATTAATGGGCAGGTCAGAAGTTGAGCTGCAGACTTGACTTGAAACACTCGGTAGCACTTGAAAAATCAAGAGACCAGTACGTTCAAGAGAAAACTGAAGAGGGGGAGAAAAATTGAGATGGGAGATGTGACCATAGAGACTAAATAAAGTTACTGCTGATATAACAGGTAGAATCTAATATTTTTTATTTTTATCAAAAAATTTAAGTCATGGTTATACTACACATTATTGCTTGTGTTATTTTCAGAAACAACATTTCATGGCATTTTAGAACTGAACAAGAAATAGTCTGTGAGGACAGATGAAATTGAAGGGACAAATGTGTGACAATGGGCTCTTAAGTATCTCTCTCATTAGTGTCCATTTGCTTGTAAAGACGTACGGTCTTTGCGTCTTTGGTTACTGTGGAGGGTACTCTACAATTGAAAGATAGAGAGAGAGAGAGAGAGAGAGAGAGAGAGAGAGAGAGAGAGAGAGAGAGAGAGAGAGAGAGAGAGAGAGAGAGAGAGAGGGGAGGTGAGAAAATGAAACAAAGCGGCATATTAAGGGCATATTAAGTTCTCATTGTGGCTGCCACCATTTATTGTGCCTTTTTTCATTCGATCTAAAAAAAGAGGAAGAAGAAGACACTAGATTTGAGCAGACAAAATGCTGTGCAGATTACTCAGGTAAAGGTTAGCCAGAGCTGTCATTAGTGCTGTACAGAGGCTTTTAACAGACAGTAACAGCTGTCTCCTTCAAATTGCCACAAAATTTCAAGTGGCTTTCTACATACAAGAAGCCATTTAATGTAGCGAAAGGGAGAAAAGTTAATTCCCTTTCTTTCTGTCTCATAGAAGGCAGATCACTGTGACATCTTCCTCAGACACACTCGCATTGTATAAGACTATCATTTTAACAGCTGACGTGAGGGGAAGTGCTGGAGGAAAAATGTATGAGTGGAAAAACACGCAATAATAACAAAAAATAGCTTCATTACACAACACATTTCTCATGTAAAATGTTTTGGCATGTACAATGAGGGAGAGATGCTGCCACTTATTGTAAGTGCATATGTTAGGGCTTTCTCTCTCTTCCCCACCTTTGTGAGACTGTCTGCTGCGGGGACCAATTTGGCAAAAATGGAGCCTCTTCCTCATTTTTTTCTTAATTAAAATCTGAAAGCATCCACTCGAGGTTTCCCCACGTGTGTGTGTTTGTGAGTGGGAGAGAGTATGTATGATTATGTGCTCTGCCGCACTACTCCACAAGACAGTGTGTGTGTGTACGCAGGGGAAGCTGGAGGGGGGTGGGGAGTGGGGGGCGTGGACTGATTACATAGAACCATTAGCTAGAGCTGTTTAATACTAGAGGAGAAAAAAAACAGACAAAGGAATCCGAGTTTGTAATAAAATCAAATGGTTATGTGCCCACCTTAAAATACCTGGCTGAATGACACATTCAGGTTCAATTCCACACGCTGTGAAAGTTGACATGAAGACATGCATAAGCAATGAAATAGAAATACTTTTATTTAATTATTTGTATATAATAACTTTTTTTGCAGGGAATTTTTAAACACTGTTTACGTATTCACTACCAAGAGTAAGAACAAAATAAATAAAAATAAAACAGCACAATTGAAACGCTCAGAAACATCTTTTAGTTTAGCTTTGAGGTTATTATAGAAGTTGGAGCTTATCCAATTGTATTGACAAATGCAATATTTGCTTGGAATAGTTGTGTGGATGGGCCAGTACTGCATGTGTGTGTGTGTGTGTGTGTGTGTGTGTGTGTGTGTGTGTGTGTGTGTGTGTGTGTGTGTGTGTGTGTGTGTGTGTGTGTGTGTGTGTGTGTGTGTGTGTGTGTAAGAGAGAGAGAGTGCATGTATTAGAGAGTGGCTCAATCCCACTGAGGTCTAGAGTGGAGAAGTATCAGGCATGGAGAGCTGGTAATAAGACAGGGACAACCCTTTCCCCTCCTGCTCTCTCTCTCACTCTCTCTCCCTCTCAGTGGGAAAGCAGATCAGTGGAGGAGAGAGAGAGCCATGTCATTGAGTGCCAGCAAGAAGAGAGGAGCAGTTAACTCAGACGCGCTGCGGCCCGACACACACATGCTCTACCTCACAACAACACACATGTACTCACTGCTGCACGCACATGCACACTGACACAGTGCTAGCTGGAGTTAGTCTGAAGACACAGGAGAGGCATCTCTGAGGGCAAGAAGGGGCCCGAAGAAAGAAAGCAGTACAGAGAAAGAGAGGGAAGGAGAAAGAGAGAGAGAGAGAGAGAGAGGAGGGGCTGCTTTGGAACTGACACACTCCAACACCTGATCTCCACACAGCTGGGAGGAAAACCACGCTGGACACGCTGGTGAGAGAGGGCACCTTTTGGGGAGAAGGGAGGGTTAATTTGTCTTGTGCTTTTAGAAAAATCATTTTTGTTGCTTTCTTTTAAATAAAACTTTTTTAAAGAACCGTTACAGTAATAGGATAGTTGCTTTAGATTAGAAGATATGGAGTATAGTCACGCGAGGAGCGAATGTGTAGTTAACATGCAAAATATAACAGTTTTTTTACTGTGTCGAGGTGTGCAAAGGTTTCAAATGGCAGGTTGCGGGTGAAAAAGTTTGTCTGATGATTGATTTCTGTTTGGAATGTATATTTGTGTATATGTCCGTGTATGTTTGGAGGACAGCCCATAGACAGCCTAACTAAAATTTTTGAAAAAGTGTGTGTTTTGGAGGGGGGGTGTAAGGACAAAAAAAGCTACTCCTCTCCTTCACCATCTCCTCCTACATTTCTGCCATCCCCCTTTTTTCTCTCCCTCCTTCACTTCAATTCACACCCCCATCCCTCTATTCCTCCCTCCTTACCTCCGACACTCCGCTCATCCTGCCCTCTACCACCACATACCCCAGAGGAAATATGCATTGTGCAGCCCTGCTTCTGAATTAACTCAACACACTCCTCCTGCTACTGGCAGACAAGACCCTCCACTTTCCCCCCTCTCTCAAGAGAAGATAGCAAAGAGAGAGAGAGAAAACGAAAAGAAAGAAAGAAAGAAAAAGAAGAAAGAAAGAAAGAAAGAATAGGACAGAAGAGAAAAAAAGAACAGAGCAGTCACCCTTTGCCTCTTTGAACCTCCACCTTCACGTACTTTTCTCTCCGGCTCTCTGGTCCACCCCCCTTCCCCCTCTTCTCTGCTGGCAGTCTGAGGCGACAGAGTTGGATGTGAGAGGCGGTGTGGTGCGGAGAGAACGAGATCGAGAGAGGGCACGCGAGTCCACGGCCAGAGCCAGCAGCAGGAACAGGAGCAGCAGCAGCGGTGCAAGGGGAGGAGGAGGAGAAGGAGAAAGCTCCATGCAGTTCAGCACCAGACCGGCCAGCGCCGAGCCGGGCTTCATGGGGACATGGACACAGCAGAGCACTGACAGCAACCTCCTCTTCAGAATGTCCCAGCAGGTCAGTGGCATGCTCTCTCTGTGTAGCTGTTATTTGTGTGTTAAAAAAGTGTATGTTTGTGCGTAAGCATTATTTATTTTTTTATTTTATTTTTTAGCGTATGTGTGAGAAAAAAGGTTGGTGTAACACTTGCTACTTGTGTAAGCTATGTTTTGCTTCACTTCTTTGAGTAGTTTAGTGGCTGATGCCTGTTGTGACAAATTTCAGCCTTCTTTGTAAAGTTGAAGAAAATTTTTATAAAAATGTTATAGCTTTTATAAATTGCATTAGTGAATATGCATCGGGTCAGTGTGGGAGGTTTTCATTTTGTTTTGGTGACCCTTGGTAGATCAGGCTGTGACACACATCTAATTGACTTCATCTGCTTGTTGCTGGAGTCCTTATCATCGTCATCCTCTAAAAGTTCAACAGATTAAGAAGCTGTGTTAAATCTACAGCTCTATAACATTGTGCAGTTATTGTAAATGTCCTGTGTTGAATGCTTTTAACAGGACAGAATGTTTATGGGAGGGGGATCGGGGTCTGTGGAGGGAGAGATGGTGAGCAGAACATTAATCATCAGGGCTGGTTTCTCTGTGCCATGCACACACTGATACAAGCGCAGGCCCCTGGATTCCCTTTGGTCAACAATGGGGGTCCATCCACATATCTTTCCAGATTCCTTACGAAGGTTTTTTTTTTTTTCACTCGATCAGCTCTCTTTATTTGAGACACCAATATGCGTATCGATTTAAACAGAACACAATACAACGGATATGAAAAACTATTTTGATTTTATTTTATATTAAATAATATCTTAATAATACAACTTTTTTCGTTAAGTTTATATTTCACTAAATAATACTGTTTTTTTTATTCAAACGTTTTACTCTGCGTGGTCGTAGTTGACTTAGAAACGCAGAATCTGAGTGAGAATAACGATGTGAATGGTACTAATCAGTCGCGCGCTACGCTCTGCGGCGCATTGGAGCTCCGGCGCAGGTGGATTCAGTCCTGCACTTAAATCCTTCATGAAAACACTATGAGCTTTAAAGGGTTCTTACACTTATGACAAGTTAACGGACATTCTGTATAGACCCTAAGCGTTTAGTGTCCAAGTCAAATTCTCTAAATAATTTCTTCTGCATTCTTGTATTATAACGCAGCTTTGAACACTTGTTAAAAACGGATGAATAATGTTTATACCGTTTATCATTGACTTAAAATATGAGTGTCATAAGTCAAAAGCAGTTTTATTTGAATTCGACTGTAAATCACTCAATAATCATTGAATATAATAATTTTATTAAAAGAGTCTCGTTCATCATTTATCAAATATTTTATCAGAACAATATTGTCTCAGCTTTTCAAATGCTGTTGTGCTGCTTAAATATCATACAGTAAATGGTGTGCATGCAAATCTTTTTGAGTTAATGTCAAAGAAAACTTCTAGAGAAATGTCAAAAAACAATATTCTTGTTCATAATCAATAAACAAATATTGCTCTGTTTTTAATGTTCCTTCTTTAAAAAGCTGTGTGCACTTGCAGCTGTTTCCCCTAAATATGTGTTTTTGCTAATGCGTATTTTTGAACGTAGTTTGTATTCTAATGTATTTTATAAAAAGTGCGGCTGCAAACCTTTTTGAGCGTGTAAGTTAAACCAAATGCAGGCTATGCGTCTTAAGTTAATTTCAGCTTTATCTGTAGGCTAACTGTTATCAAGGGGATCAAGACACCTTCATCTTCAATTAATTTCCGATTCCGATTTTTTATATATATTTTTTTTAATTAAAAGTACCTGCGCATTTCCATAAATAATACTGACACTACTGACCACGTGCAATTGTCGATATTAATATCAAAACTACATGAGCAAATATTCTGGATGCCTGTGCTGGGGTTTATTTTATGCAGCAGCCTAGTTTTGTTAATGTGGGTTTGGTTATTAATGGGTTCTAATTGCTCAATCTTGACTAATCGGCTGCAGTGTGAACGATAATTTAAAGGTTCTTAATTTGATGTGATTCATTTGACACGCGGTGCTGAAACAAGGCTGGGATCAGTTCACATTGTAAACGCGTTTCTGGTGCTGAATCTGATCAGATCTCCCGTGAAACCTCTGAGATGCTGGTGCAACACTCTCTCTAAGAGTCCTTCTCTCAGCATCCTCTTATGTTTGCACAGCTTGTTGTTTTCCCCTGTTGCCTATTCTATGAACCGCAATTTTTAATAAATATAAATGTAAAAATATTTTATATTGTAGATGTATAGCTTTTGTATAACAACTTTCGAGAAATTTTCGAATTAATAGGCTAATACAACGGCAACGGCAAATACGTTGTTGTTATTAATGTTATATGTATTATGATTATGATTAATTATAGGCTAATAATTATAATTTTAAAACGAATGAAACTGAAAATTAAAGATTTTCTGCAAAACGATTTGTCTTATTTAGCAGCAAATTACTTTAATCGCCACATCAAAACGTAAAACACTGTAATTGGATTATTTCTATACTCTTAAATTATAAATGTTTGATATGTTAATGTCTTGACTGATGAAATGAAAGACGCAAAAACTAAAAATCTTCGGGTTGCGGGTGCGACATGTGTGTTAGACATAGACTTATAGTGAAATTAATTGTTAACAAAAAAGCTAAAATAGCCATAAAAGAGCTACCCGATTGTGTTCGATTTGTCCGATTTAAACATGTATAGGCTAATGTTCTCTGATATTTTAAGATCTGAAAACTAAACGCGGTTTGGAGGGGAAAAAAAACCCAAACATATTTACACCTACAATTAAGCGTTATATGCGGTTTATTGGTGCTCCTATTTTTATTTTTATATATATAGCTTCCCGAATGAAACAATTGCGTTCCCGATATATACTGTAACTAATAGGGTCCATTTCAGACTTTGGCAAAATTATTTTTATCAAATTTAGAGAAAAACGTCTAGTTTCTTTTTCTTATCTTTAAGGACTTTTTTTAGACTTAAATTCTGATTATCAATATGACTTTGTCTTCTGATCATGTAGCCTACGTTAGTGGCGTGTCCGTGCATATATTTGTATCTTCTTCTTCTTCTTATGTCTGTCGCTCTCGATCCTTTTTTGATCAGGTGTATGTTTGCACAACAACAATAAAACAGTATGCTAACATAACATTTATTGTACAGGAGTGTGTGTACGAATCAAATAATAATAATAATAATATTGTGCATCCATACCATAAATTATAGTGAAAACAAGTGTCTGACAGTGTCTTTTTATACCTTCTCTGTTTAGCGGTCTTTTTTTTTTCCCTCTGTGTGCTGCATGTGCACTTATCTCTGTGTGATTCTTCATCTTTGGTGCTAGATCAATAAATAATTCAAATAAACGACTCTTGTAATTACTTTTGCTGGCCTTGGTTGAGAGAACTCTTCAGCTGCGCTGTGGTTCAAAGAAGGGTGGAGTGCAATTTTTTTCATCACTAATGAGGAAATATAAACATAGGAGAGGAGAGTGAAAGAGGATATGTGGTTAGGGAGACACCCACCACCTTTTCTCGGCAGATAGAGCAGAGCCCAGGGCAGTGCCAATACCATAGGTGCAGCTAGTGCTGCTGACTAAGATGGAGCAGCCACAGGAAGCGTGACTGTTTCAACCTTTGGTGGCAGGAAGGTGCCTGTCACAGGGTCATTGTCAAAACTGAGGCAAATTAGATCTGCAGCTAAAATGAGCAAACCTGTTTAGTCACTGGTTTGATCATATGTTGGAAAATAAATAAATACATAAATACAGTGTTTTATTAAGTAAAACAGCAACTAAAGGGAAAGTTGAATTTCAATTTTCGTTTGTGGACAGCTCTGCAAATTATTGCGCCACTGTACAGAAGAGAGGCTGCTGGTTCAGAGGTCTTTTTGCTGAACAGATCTGGCTCCTGCCGTTAACTACTGACCCTGTTAAGTAATGGACTCAGTTGAGGGGAGTAATCTCACCTGGCTCAGGGATGCTTTCTTTCCTAATTCCTCTCGCTTTCCCTGACAGACAGCCTCTTAATATTTTCAAGGAGAAACTGGAATGTGGGGGAAGCAGAGAGGGCGGGAAGAGGATCAGAGAGAGTGGTAAACTTTTTTCACTGTTTTTGTGTTAAAACGAGAGTGCTTGCTGGTGTGTGTTATTGTGGAAGTCAAGAGTTACGAAAAGGTGCATGTAGAGGTGATGAGAAGATGAGAGAGAAAAGGGCGAGATATGAGGATATGAGAGTTCTGTACTTTTTGAGTGTGTGTGAACGTGTGCTTATTATGTCCGTACATAAGCAATACATGCCAACTATTGTGCTGCCTACACCTCTGCCTACTTCACTACTTTCGAGGCGATATGTTGAAGTTATTATTGTTTCTACCCTGAAAAAAACCCCAAAACAAACAAAAAAACGATTCAGTATTTCTCCTTCCATTTAAGTGATTACATAATTAGTGTATTAATCAATATGCTACAGTTATGGCTTTTAACAAACATGTTGTTTATAGCAGTTTCTGTGTTAAATTAGTTTTAATATTCATGATTTAATTCCCTCAATGTCACTGTTTACAAAGAAATGTTTGAATATTAATCTAAAATGCTCTTGAGAAATATCACTATGCTCTGTTATTGTGTTTTGAACATTCTTCACAAAAAAATATATTTTTCTTTCTTAAAATTAGATGTCTGATATTTTTTAATCTTAGACCCCGATTTAAGTGCTCTTTTAATTTGTCCTCAGATTGCATTATTTTTCTTGCTTTTTCTTTCTTTCTTTTTTAAAATTGTGTTAATCTTCAATATTTCAAAGCGAAGAGAGGGAGCGCAAGATGAAGAGAGGGAGTGAGTGAAAGTGTGGGATGTAAGCAGGTTGTTTTGGGGAAGGGGAAGTTGTCCCTGGTGGATAGAGAAATTCACTCTTCTGTGATACTGGCTTGCAGCCAGTTTGGAGGCAGATTCACGAGCACTTCACAACGGGGACAACCTCCCCCCTCTCTCAACCCCCAGTCCCACACTCAAAAGCACACACATCGATCCAGTTAAGATTTTCATTCAGCTTCACTAAAGATTTGGTTGCTATCTTTCCCTTATTCTCTGGAGCGGTGAGTGGATATGAGTAGGTGTTTGAGATCTGTGTGTTCCTTGGGCTATGATCAATAGCTGACACTGGGCACATCACTCACATGCTCGTGCAGTGCCTCTTCTCTGCTCTCTTTTGGTCCTCAGGGGTGACACAGCCACTCACATGTTCGTTCTGGAATATATTTCTGGAGTGTCAGAAAACGGAGCAATACTGTCTCCAGCGTAGCATAGAAGAGAAGAGGTGATGTTGCGCTCTCTGTGGCGACACATGGACGCAGTCATTGCCATAGACATAGACACGCTAAAAATGTCAGACCATCTGCTCTGCTCTTATCAGGATGATGAGTGTTGAAATGAGTGTTGGTAGCTGTGTGTTCCCATGAGTAAATGCAGATTACATTGTTAAACACTTGACACAAATAGAAGCCATTTGAAACTATTGAAAAATGTTGAATAATTATTTTTAATAGTGATAACATTTTGCACTGATTCCCTCCATTAAAGGCAAATTCATATTTGTGAAGTCATGAATGTAAAACAATTATTTAACCACTCAAATGAGGGATTGCAATGAAACAGATGTCAATATTTGATCAATATTTGCTTAATCATGAGTTTCAGCTGGTTTTTAATGCACCAGTACTCTGCAGTGTTAACATGCAATGGTTACCTTAAAGAGCTGCTTCTACTTGATTTAACCCATTAAAACTGGTTTGGTTGGTATACATTAATATATTTAGGTTGATTCAGTGATATTAAACAATAGTTTTTGATGAAAAACAAAACAAAAAAACAACCCTTCCCCAAAAAAATATTAATTTAGGTATTTTAGGCTCTACCATTTTTCCAGTGTATTTTTGTTCCTTGTCAAGCTAGTCAAAGCTTAAAAAAGTTTTTTTTGAACAGAAGGGTTAAAAGGGAAACTGCTGTTTCAATAGTCTCAGAGTCAGGATGTCACCACCCCCGGCGTAACGGTAATGAGGGGACATTACCATCATTCTGCGTCTTGTTAGTTCCCCGAGCCCCTGACACAATCAGAATGCTGCAGCTGCCCTTCAGACCTTAGAGATCTGAGTGAGAGAGAGAGAGAGAGAGAGAGAGAGAGAGAGAGAGAGAGAGAGAGAGAGAGAGAAAGTGAGTGTGTGCGTGTGTGTGTGTGAGAGAGAGATAGAACTCCTCTAGAGACAGAGAGATCTGATGGGCAAGACCTGAGGGACTATGTTCTCGCAGATGAGACACCCTGTGTACTACCTCCATGTAAATATAAACTGATCCTCACAAAAATTTGCATAAACATTTTATTAATTCATGTTTTTAAATACCCTACAAAAAGGCAAAAAAAAATGCATATCTTACACAAAACTTCTAGTTGTGAATACATTTAAATGTATTTTAATTGTATATTTAATGTATATTTAAATCGATTCAACAGAACTTAAAAAAAGACATGTGGTGGTATTTACAGTGCTGCTTAAAGTAAAATGTGAGTCTCTTTACTCTAACGATGCAATTTGGATTTTCTTGCTACGTTTATGAATAAATGTTCATATGTGTTAAGGTCTCAGTTCCTAAATTATTTAAGAGTGAGCAGAGGTATCATAACCTAGTTAGGAGTAGAAAAACGGCTGTGTTTGAACACAGAGGCAGAGACCAGATGCTTTAAAACAAAGAAAGAATGTGTTGGAATTATATAATGACAGTGAAAGTTTTTCTTTTGTTTGTTCATTTATAGACAGGTTTTTTATTTTTAGACTGTACAACATTTTTTTAAATTTACTGATTACATTGAAATAAAATAAAAAATATGAAATGAGATAAATTATATTAATGAATATTAATGAGATAAACCAGATGCAGAGATTTAACTTGATCTTGATCTGCACATCCTGTATTTATTAGTATTGAATACAAAAGCGTCTGATAAACAGAGACGATTTTCAGGTTTCCCGCTAACCATACTGCCGCCGCTGCTGTCTGTGCCTGAGAGTTTTAGTCCCGGAATGCCGGTAAGAGGTTCCATTATGATTTACAGTTGCTCTAACAAGAGTCAGTTAGAGTCACTGGAGTCAGTTATCAAGTCCTCTGAGAGCTTCACTGGTATGGAGTTATGCCACGTCCAATCCAGAAAACACCTGCCCTTCCATAAAGGTCATTCAAATCAGACAGTCAGATCCCAAAGCCTGCTGAGTGTTTTCACTTTACCACTGGGTTTCATCTTTAATTCTGGGATGCTGCAGTCAGTCTCACATTTCAACTTTACACCACCTGAGGTCCTGAAAATAATATGCTCTTCAAGCTCTCACATGCATGATTTTATTATCACTTTTAACATATTTAACAGGTGTGAGAGTCTTACATCTGGTGATGTAATGCCAATCAAATGTCAGAACCCCCGGTGATTGATCATGTCACCAATGTTCATTTCTTGTCTGAAGAAAATTGTTAACAGTGTGTTCAAAGATGTGGAAAACATTTAGGCAAATTTATGCCGATATCCAGGTAAAACCAAATGGTTCACTTTTTTCTTTTCTTTCTTTTTTCCCCCTGCAACTTGAATAACCTCAGATATTGTTCAGGCAAATTTTAGGTAACAGATTTGATCTGGTATGTGTAAGATTAAAAAGGTTATAGGAAATCAAAAATTGAGGTTTTAGCAATTACATTTAAATTATGAACAACAATACAAAATGTACTTCTTTTCAGCTTCTGTAACAAAAAAATCACAAACATGTAAAACCGTATGCACTCCAATTATTCAGTAATTCTGCAACTTCCAAAGACAAATACCACACATAAACAAATAATGTTACACAACAAACTAAATTAAACTATTTGTTTGTTTGAAGACAATGAACTACAATATTTGGGAAAACCATGCATCTTGATGATAATGCAATGGGAACATGGACCATGAAATGAGAGAATGACATCTCTTTCTTTGCTTCCCGTTTTTTTTTTTTTTTGGATTGTTGCCAATGCCACTGGCACATTCAGAGAATGCTATCTTAAACAGCTAAGAGGGCAATTTCTTCCATCAACAAAACACAGACAAGAAAATCACACTCCCCTCTTGCAGGAAAGAGTCTCTCATTTTCCATTTGCTGTGTGGTTTGACTGTGTCACCATAATTTCATCTAATGTTGTGGCTGATTTACCATTATTATTATTATTACTACCTTCCACCATTATTACTGTTGTAGTTACATATGTCCGCAGATAATGACAGTAATTTCAGTTGCTCACAATGGTTTTCCTCATTAGTGACACTACACTGGTGCTGTTGAGCACGGGAAAGTAAAGCACTCAGTCCAAGTCATAAAAAAATGGCAATACTGATGCAAAGAAAAAATGATTTATTTTGCTGTTGAACTGACATTCTTGTGTTTCTTCTCTGATATTAGTTCCTCAAGACTAAAGTCAGGAGTAAAGTCACTTATTAAAAATAAATATGAATAGATTTTAGATAAATGAGTTCTATAGGAGTGACAATGATCACATTTTTTGAAAGAAACAAAACTTACAAACATTTGTAGTTAATACATTTATGCCAGTATTTCTTTTCATATTACTTTAAAGAAAAGTTTGATTGGTCTTGATCAGCTTGAAAATATTTGAACTTTGACTTTCAAGATATATAATATTTGTATTTACAATGCAAAACTGTCTGAGATCTATGACTTATAGAAAAGAGACGAAAAAGCTATCCCCTCCAAAATTGTGTATCAAAATAAATTTACTGAGCATGTAAACATTTATTTGATTTTTTCCTGCATGCATGAAACATTAAAAAAATGTTGATTAACTCTGAAATATTTCTGTTTCATGTGTGCTTTTCTGTTTTAACCTGATAAATTATGACCAGCATTTGTAGAAAATGTCGATATGCTAGTGTGTGTGTATAAGTGTGTGTAAACGTGTATGCAGGCTTGTGCTGTCATCATCCACAATGGCAATCAACCAGAGGCGTATTTGATATCAAAATCGTTTGTGCTAGTGTGTGTTGTAGCTCTAGGCTTGAGGGAAAATGCTTTTCTTGCTTTGCTTTAAACTGATACATTCCAGATTGTGGAAACACACAGCATGTGCATTCATGAGGCACATCTCAGGATCGTTCCACTCCACACACATACGAAATATTGCACTGTAAAAAGCGATAACCTGCAATTGTTACGTTAAAGGGCTCTTTCTACCTGCTATTTCTAAAATAGAAATGTTTGTTTTGTTGTTATAAATTAATGCATACAAGTTGGTTCAGTGATGCTAAATTATATTTTTGAATTGAAAGAATTTAGATGTTACCATTTTTAGGTTACAGTGTTTTTTTTGGCAGTTTAGAAACTCTTTGAATGGATGAATTTGTCCATGTACTTAACTCATGTCTGCCAAATTAGTTTATTCTATTTATTTTATGATTTCAGAGGGGATTGCATGTGTAGCAATGACACAATTTTTATAAGCATTTAAAAAATCATCAAAAGGGTTCCATTTCAAAAACAAATTCACTGGCACATCGCCTAGAGCATGTAAAAATTTGAATTTTAAATAATCAAATTAGAATGCATAAAAAGTCACAGCGCCATGGTTCACAGATGCACAGCAGATGTGATTTAGGGTGGTTTTATTGTCATATATTGAGCGGTGCTGCTCTTCCTTCTCTCCAATCCATGGTGTCAATTAAAGCTCAAACAAACTCATTTGCTCTTGTGATAGACTCCAAATGAAGTGGCCAGTGTATCTAGGCAACCAAAGAGGTCAGAGTTCCCTGTCCTTATCGGGAGCTGCTGACTGTAGCAGAGTGGAGACACTCTGATAATGGCCCTGTTTCCAGCACAAAAGAGGATTGGGGATGTTTTTTTACATTTTTAGCGTTCACCTTATTGGTGCCTACCCATTTTTTATACTTCAAACACGCCACGATTGAGTACATTAACAGAATGTTTTGTTGTAACATATGCTATTTTTCTTTTAAGATTGACCAGTGATATCCAAAAGAATATTTAAATATTTGAGATATATTAAGACAGTCTAAAATGCGAATCCCTGTTTGCTTCAGGGAGTGGGTTGCGTTTCGCATAGCATCGACCCGTGCGGATAAATCCGTCTCACGTTGCGTGAGATGTACATGGGCAGTTAACAGTAGGCAAGCCTTCTGTTATTTCAGCACTATTGATTTGCACCCATTCAACAACTATTACACGATTCAAGGAGTGGGGATTATAATCATGTGAAGTGAAACTCTATTTCCAGAAGCATATGTATGGGAGAGAGTACATTATCTGGTCTTAAAGTCATTGATAATACCCATGGCATAGAGGGGTTACGATAGAGTAGAAGATGCATTTAAAAGTGTTAAAATGCTGTCTGATTGCTAAAGGAAGTGTAATTCCTTTCAGGTTGAAAGCGTTAATAACATCACCGGTAACGGTATCCTCTGTGAAGTGAGGGCCAAAAAGATGTTATGCACGTCTGTCTGTGTCCGTGCAGGTGTGTGCATGTGTGTGTTGTTTAGAGAAGAGTGAGCACATAAAATAAAGTGCCCAGAGGTTGCTTCTGGCATTTTGTGGTCACCAGACACTTGTCATAACTCACAAAAAATAAAAAAGCAAGGAGGGGGAACCATGTGTGTGTGTGCGCGTGTGTTTGTCAGAGGGGTTGGGAGCTCCTGTCTCAGTTCAGCTCATATCGCGTACCAATATTTGACATACACTCATTAGAGTGAAGAAGGAACCATCAGGCCACTGAACACGCTGCGCCTGTAGTGCCATGAATGTACTCACACACAGACGTAAATACGCTCCTTCTCAACCTCATTTCATGCACGACACTCCTGAGGTAGTTTGGGGAATAGAAAATTGCTTTCTAAGGAAGGCTCTGGCCAATTAAGTCCCTGACCGTATTGAATGTCAAGTGTTAATTTAGGTTGTCTCTCATGTGACCCCTCCTCCCCCGCTTTCTAGCAGTTGAGCTGGCAGGAGTCTTCAGATGAGCAAATACATGTGAGGTAAAAGTTGATTGCCTGAAGGACCTCAGGTTTTATGTGTCATAGACAAGTGGCAAATGTGTTCTCCTTTCAGCGTTTCCCTTCCCCACCTCTCTGACACCCCTGAGAGACAGAGAGGCAGGATTAACTGTACTGCAGCGATAAGAATGGGCGGTTTACTTTGGGGAAAAGACGAGTGTAATCACCTCACGGCAGGAGGGAGGGTTGAGGATGGACTCTCTCTCTCTCTTTCTCTCTGTCTGCGATACAACTTTGCTGACTTGTCCCATAGTCTAGATAAATGACTTGAGGAGTAATGGAATTCTGTGACACAAAGAGTCTGTTTTCATTTATTTTTTTATTTTATTTTATTTATCCAAAAATGTGTATGTACACATATGTGCATACGAACATACTGTACATACCTACATACTGTACATTCATTATTCATAGCTAATGAGACTTAATTGAAATTAGTTTAAAAAGCAGAATAGATGCTAACTATACGATTGTTGGTATGTAGTAAGAGAATAGAGCTATGAAATTAATATTAAAATTGAAATACTTTGAAAATGAAAACTCTAGAGGAGACACATGTGAGAATGCATCTCTTATTAAAGCTAATGTTCCATTACCTCAACTTACTCATTTTGGCCAGAGTAAGTGTAGATATGGTGAATGGATGCATTTTTAAAGCCCCTTGCATATGCTTACATGACAGACACTTGGGCTTAATGGCTTTATTATCATCATTGTGAAGCAAAGGCCTGCTTTCTTTAAAGGTGCAGTCTTTGGTCTTTCTCTGTCTGTGTAGAATAAATGTTAATGCATTTTTGAGATTCAGCGCACAGCTAATTTACATAGCCCAACGTGCTTTAGACCTGAAAAAGGCCTCTGGCTGCATTTGTTACTAGAAGGAACCAGCATGAGCTACGTTCTCTGATCCACATCACACAGAAAAGAGGGAACATGTTCTTGTTTTGAAATTGAATACATAAGAGTATTGATAAAGGTCCTGAGTGTGTTATTACTGCCTACAGCTGCTGACAGGAGTGGAGGAACATACAAGCTCCCAAGGGGATGGACTCCCATTCACATTAACAGAAAAAAAAAAAAAAAAATCTAGATTATACTTTTAAATTGTAAACCAACATAGAACACACACTTGAGAGTGTAAAACCAGATGGGCCACTAAATTATACAAGCAATAAAACAAGTAAATAAATAACAATGACAAAAACAAAAAAGGAATACAAAAACAGCTATGTATGCTTAGTCCATAAAAATATAGATGCCTCAACAGGAGTCTTTTTTCAACTGAAGTCTGAATGAGGGCATAAGGGACACAACCGCATGATAGACAGATGATCACAACCTTGTGTCCCCTTCACTCTGCTTCTTTTGTCCTTGATTTCAGTTAAAAGAGCTGTTGTCTAGAAAGAAGAAGAAAATAAAAAGGTTAACTTATCCTTTTTCTTTCTCTTGTCTCTCTGTCAGGATTTCCTTAAGTGGTCTGACATAAATGGACATTCTGGGGCCAAGGGCAAAATTATTATGTTATTACTCACTCTCATGTCGTAGAAACCAAAAGGAGAAATGGTGAAAAATGTTATGCAGGTCTTCTCCACCATCTTTTATACATCTTCGTCTGTAGTGACCACAGCTGTTAAGTTCCAGAAAGGAACAAAATAAAAACATTAGAGCTTGTAGTCTATACAGCTCATGCATTGTATTTAATATGCCATACAAAATGTTGATATGAAGAACAGGCCAACATGTTTCAGTCAATATTTGCTGAAAATCTCATTTGCAAACATATTCAGGTAAAACATAAAAATAAAAATTGCATTGACGTGGATCACCAGATTTGTATTTTCACTTATGCCAAATGCTCTTGCAACTAAATTAACCTAATGGTAGTTTGAATACACATAATTTAATTGTTCATTTTAAAGATTTGAGAGCTGCAGCGGGAGGAAACATTTTAATTTCATATTCACTGAAGTAATTGTAAAGAAATGAAATAAATTCACTTCTCTCAAACCTCTTGCCACAGTTTAACAGTTTTTGGAAATTGATCAAATGCAGGTGTTAAGACAATTACCGATCAATTGCAGCCACATTCAATTTTCACCTGCAGTGCACAACCTCAGAAACCAACCACTTCTTTGGTCAAAATAACTAATGACTGTTCATGTACATAATATTACATTATTTATGGGTAATAATGTCTTGTTACATGCTTATTTACATTTATGCATTTAGCAGACACTTTTATCTAAAGCGACTCACAATTGCATTCAGGTTATAAATTTTTCATTAGTACATGTGTTCCCTGAGAATCAAACCCACAACCTTTTGCACAGCTGACACAATGCTCTACCACTGAGCCACACAGGAACATTATTGTGTCTTTCCTAATTGTATTCATTACTTATCATGTTATTTTAATAGTATTTTATTGTTATATGTTATTTTAATATTGTAATTTCTAATTTCTGTATTGTAAATCTTTTTATTGTCATTACTTTTTTATAATTCTTTGGCAATATTGTATGCAAACACAATCATACCAATAAGTACTGTAAATTAAGAATAACTGTCTATTCCTGGATCAAAGACTTACATATATGATACTTTAATATAGATTTTTCTTTCTTTATGCTATGGTAAAAAAAGTGGTGCATTCTTTAAAAACTATCCTTGTGTATTTCACAGAAAATTTCAGCACACAGGTTTGGAAAGACATGAGGGTGTGTAAATAATGACATAATTATCACCCACTAAAACACTGTAACTCTTATATGGTAGAAATATTTGTGTATGTACATCCAAACATGCACACAGAGAGGCTTTCTGAATGTGATGTGTTGGGAAAGTACTTGTCAAGTGGCATTGATTTGTTAAAGTGCTGAATTAGCACAGTACACCAGCTGCCACCGCCCACTCACTGTTGTGCTGCCGTGGGCTCATTTTCTCCTTAACAACTCTTTCCCATTTCCCCTTAGCCCCTCTTATGCTCTCTCTCTTTTTCTCTCGCTCTCTCTTTCTCTTTTTTTTTTCTCTCTCTCTGTCGGGCCACACACGCTCTTTCTTTAACTCTCGTTGATTCTGTCTTACGCACACATATTGCAGACACACCTCAGCTGTGACCCATAGCAAACCCAGCTTCTCCCTGTCTTGAGGACACACAGCCACACCCACATAAACACTTACGCAATCTCTTGGGGAGGAAAAAAAATCACTTCTGTGTTGTAGTACATTACCATGTTGAGTCCATCAAATTTAGATAGAGTTCTTCCTTTTAACCCCCCCTAAAGTGGGATGAAAATAGGCTAACTCAGCGTAACCCCGGCCAGTATCTGTTATGCCAGGATCTAGTGGAATCTGTGTCTCCCAGCTGTGTCTGACATTGACTGGGAGCTGTAGTCGGTCAGAATAGGATTTTGGCTGCACTGAGAGTCCACATTTTTATTAGGTAGCCAAAGTGTTCCATAAGCAGTTCCCAAGGTTCCCTTGGAGAGAGTGGCTGAGTCATATCCAGACTGTGTCAGGCCACACACAGTGGCAATAGAATTACCATGAGCTCAGTTCAGCTCAGTTCACAACTGCATTCAAATATTATTAGTGTGTACATAGACTACAACATAGATATTTGCTGATGAGTTACTGGCACGGTATAGAAAGAGCCTGAACATTTGGGGTGGGGGGTAGGGTTTGCTTCCTGTCAGCGCCTCAGCTCAGAAACAGTACCAAGCGTGGCTTTAATATGACTTCAGCATAACCATCTTCCTAAAAGTTGCTATATGCAGAGTATAGAGTCATTTGCAAGGTAAGGAGTGGAGCAGGGTGCACTTAAAAAACATATAATATCTTAATTAACCGGTTTTATTCAAGTCAATAATTTTATTTAATATAGCTAAATTAATCTAAAAGTGGGATAAATCAGGCAGATATTGCTTGTTAAGGTCACATTTGCAAGTTAACACTTTTTACGGTGTACAGCAGATGTCTGTGCTTTAATAAAGCATAATTTGACATATCAATGTATTTCTGTTTCTGTCAATGGCTTCAGCACTCTGAACCATATTCACACCTTTTTCAAGAGGTGCAGATGTTCTGGTGACCCACTACTTACTGTAGATGTAGTGACTGTGTGTGTTGGAGTGAGTGGGAGACTGTTTGTTTTTGGATGTTAACTTAGCCTAAATACCCTCCATCTGCTGACCAGTTTGTGACCTCTGCACACATACACATACATTATATACAGTACATGCATAGACAGTAACCAGTGCTAGCTGATATTAATTGTACTTTCTGCTTCCTTCCTTGTGTTTCCTCTCTTGCTTTTTATTATTATTTTCTCCAATGGGGAGAGTGACACACCCTCCCCCCAACCAGCATTTCCCTAGTGTATTGCGTGATTAGCCGCTGAAAGGTTGATGCCCGCTTGCTCTGTCCACAGCTCCCATAAAACACTCAATAAAGCACCAATCTAGAGCTTGATAGCACCAATAGAGAAACTCTACTCTCCAGAAACAGGCAGAAGAATGTGCAACTTCCTAAAATAAAAACCTTTTCCTTTTTTGTACTATTTGTGATTTTTTTTAGTAGTGTTTATTTGTATTATTATGATTTGAAAGTAAACTTTAGAGACACCACAGCCAGTACAATAGGGAAAAAATGGTTTTACATGAAAATGTTTGTGTTTGAGTGTGTTTGCAATGCCTGTATGTGCTAAATAGGGTGGTGATTGCTGTAAAAAAAAAATCCATGCATCACAGGATCATGAGGTGTTAAGGTCAGCCAAAGAATACTTAGATCAGTATGTGAGTGTATACATGAGCATCTCTCTGTATACTGTGTATGTGTGTGAATGTGTGTGACAGTAGGTGGAGACAGTCACTGGAGGAAGTCAGAAATGGCCCTTTTGCAAACTCAGCATGTATGGGGCTTAGTGTGTCTCTTTCTCTGTTTCACCGCCTTTTGTCTGTGCTTTTCCCGTCAAAGGCAGCCAAGCAGAGCCAGAAAAGCAGTTCCTTGGCAGGGCCTAATGGCAGTATGATGTAGTCTGTTGTGACTAGTGCATTCCTTTCAGGTTAAACCAGGGAAATTGCTTTGTGTTCAGATTCCAAGTCGCATGAATGTTTTATTGCCACAAGAGTGTCAAAGGTCCTTGTCTGGGCCTCAGGAGAGTGGCCGAGGAAGCCTTTGACTTAGCGCTTCAAATGGGAGAGAGAGAGACATGAAAACACTTGGTTGAACAAATGGTGGTTGAACAAATAGTAGAAGGCGAGGCTAATAGACTGTGGCACATACTAAGGGGGATTTCAGTCTCTTTAAACTGTGACTTTTAAGAAAAATGTATACCCTGTGACAATGCTAGGCTGAAGAAAATTTGACAAGACACATGCAGAGACGAGGAGAGAAACAGTGGAACAGAGGATTTTGGTCTGCCTTCTCTGCCCCTCCCTCTCTGAGAATCTGTGTGTGTGTGTTTACTATGCGTGAGAGTGCTCAAGTGTGTTTGAGGCAGTGAGTAGGTGTTTGCTTTTGGCAAGTTCCTGAGAAGGGCTCAAGCATTTTGAAAGTGGGATGTGTGGTGGGGGTACAGACCTGTTATCTGCACACCACTGACAGGAGGGCCATCGCTCCCAATGGTACCTCGTGTTACCGCTTGTACTCCCTCATTCCTGCTGTTGTAACCTAACCTGAGAGGACCAAGGGAGGCAGAGAGGTGAGGACGAAGAGAAAACGAGGCCCAGATTAGGGAGTTCAAAATGTGAGGTATTAGTGCTTTAAGAGATTTCCCTATCCAATGTGTCACCAGTTTGAAGAACTTCCGGTCTTACTTTTTTCTCACGGAACAGAGTGACTATGAAACTAACTTTTATTTTAATTTTTTGTATTAAGTATGATTTCATTTTTTCAGTGCAGTTCAGTTTTTTTAACGTTGGTCAATGGCATAAGACTCTCCATGATAAAAAAGAAAGAAAGAAAAAAAACAGCCACCAAGTTATTGCAAATATCCTCTTTTAAGAAATAAAAAAACTTTAAATGAACCATTCTAAATATGTAGATAAATAGTCATGAAAACCTACTTTTCTTTCTTTAAATGATATTAGAACAGTTGTCACCCTACCATTTTTTACTTTATGTCTTAAAATAAAATGATCAAAATTAATTTGAATTTAGAAGTGAAAAACATGCTCATCATAGAATAGGTGAATTCAAGTTTTGCATGTGTAAACTGCATTTTTTAAGTATTTTAGATTAAATTAATTTATGGGATAAAAAAATAACATCACAACTTTGACCCATATGCTAAATTTCATCAGTTAATGAAAATGACGTTGTTTAGACATGTCAACTTTACTTAAAAAGAGTGATGGAGGTTTTAGAAGAGAATAAATGTCTTAGACTTTTCCTCTCATGTTCCCTGGTGCCTGTGATGCAGAAAGAATGGGTGGACAGCAGAGAAAATAGTCTCTAAAGACTGCATATCACCCTACACTTTTTTAACTGAAGCCATAAATATGGCAGAGGGCAAAAAGGGTAATGAGTTAAGTACTTGATTTCCTATAAACTCAGTAAAAGACCTTGTTCACAAACCCTGTCATAGTCATGAAAAAGTACATTTTGTGAAACTATATGACTGCGAGGAACAGAGCCAAACTCAAGCCTTTATTTAGCAATCTTCATATCCATCCTGAGAAGGGACCGTAAGCAGCTATGCTTAAGCTGAGCTGACGTGCTTGTTACAAATTCAAATATTACCACTTCAAGAAGCTTTACGACAGGATTACGGCAGAAAATGGAATGTTCTTTGGCTCTCACCTGCGTCAATATTCTCAGCGATTCTAAATTTTAATTCTGCTCTGCACCTCACACAAACCTACTGCATTTCACCAGAGAGGACTACGGGTGCAATGCATTGTTATTTAAACTGCTTTTGATATTTGTAAAAAAATTTTTTATTGTGATTGAATTTATCTTTCTGTCATGTTTTTCTTTATACTGTAGGCTACATATTTTTAAGAAATAGTTATGGTTAGGTTTAGAGGTAGGAGTGGGATTAGCGACTATAAAAATGCCTTTTTAATGCTATATTGTAACTAAAATGGTAATTTTCCTATTTAAGTCTAGTACGTTTTAAATCTTTTTATATTCACTAAAAAATATGTACGTTTAGGTTTGGGGGTAGGCTAAGTGGTTAAAAATCGAAATCGCTTATTTTTACAATTATAAAAATGCATTGATGCAAATACCTTAATGATAAAAAAGATTTGTAAACATTTTACATTTATTAGTTAAAAATATGTAGCATTTTTCATGTTTTAATTGTTGTAATATGTCCAAATTGTAAGTTTCAGCATCAATAACAACATACAAAAATGTACATGTTGTGCTTGTAAAAGTTATGTACTAATACAAATGATGAGCTGATAACATTTAAAAGTATAGCAATGTTTGAAAATATTTTGTTCAGTTTAGTTTGAGTGACCAAGCTGATGTGTTTTGATGTGGTCTGTGTGTATGTGAATTATTTATTTATGCTATTGCATCTCTTCTGCTCTGACCATGGGGTTGGTTTGCTTTGATTAAATAAATCTTGTTTGTGTGTGTTAGCTAATAATTTGAGTTGGATTATCCCACCAAACACCATCACTCAATGTACACACACGAAAGATTTCCTGTGTCCAAATGCACATATGGTCAATCCGGCCCTGCCTACACACTGACCCGTATCAACATCATTCTTTCTGTTTGCAGTATGCATTTCCTCATGCTGCTGCACGTAGCAGTGCATGGCTAATTAAATTAATTCACATGCCTTTAATGACTTATTGCCATCTATTTTTAATGGGTGGTACATATCAAAGAGCATTAAGTATATCACATCTCAGCAGAGTCGCATAGAGAGCATTTGGGATCATGCAATCTCATTGCGGGTTTCACGGCCGAGCTGAGTGTTAACACATGGTTACAGCAATATCATTATTATAATTATGTTACACTATTGTACTCTCTGACTGACTCTACGTTGGTAATTGTGCTTATTGAGCTATGTATATTAAAAGGGATTTTGTGTCTAGCCTAGAAAATTATGGAAAATGATATAAAGAAAGTGGCAAAAAGTTATCGCCTGTATTTGTTTTTTCTTTTTTTCTGTGATGATTACAGTGAAGCATTTGGCTAATGGGTTAGTGGGAAGAGGCCCACCAGTTTATTATGAAACATCTTCTCTCTTTTGGCCTGGTTGGTTTAGCATTATACTGCCTCCTTGTTGGGCCCACCAAAACCAGGCATTTGAAAAAATGTTATGCATCTGAAACATCCCTCATAATTAATATATATTCCAGGGTCTGTCTAACAATTAGAATATAATTAAATATTACATATTTAAGATGTTGGATCACCGAAGATGTTTAACCCATTTCTTCTAAACATGCACAGAACAATTGCTGATTAGAAAGATACAATTGTACCCCTTTCTGGTATTGGTCTTTTGTGCCCCTGCAGATTGAATGCTTTTCATATGTTAATGACAAGATTCCCCAACTTTCGTTTATGCACACAGATCTACAGTGGGTCTCAGAGCAACAAAGCAAAGTTGAATCCCTCAAACCTGATGTAATAAATAAATAAATAAACACAATTAAATAAATACATAAATAAATAAAACTTTCTTTGCATTTGCATTTGGCTAACGGGATCTCCTCTTCTCAATGTCAGACTCATTGGGGTTCAGTGCTTAAGTCCATTTCTATAAAATATGAAAGACTCGGTTTCCTGTAATTAAAGGAGTGGGTGCATCTGTTCAGACTTTGCAGTGCTTTAATTAGCCCTGATCAGAGTTGTTTTGTGATGATAGCACAGTGCAAACAAACTGGCACCACGCAGCAAGGGGCAACAGGCCATGGAACTACACACATATATGCACCAATACACACAGCCACACAACCTTAAGATAAGAACAGGGGGCTTCTCTTCGTCTTTCCCGGTTGTAGAATTATCTTCATTGCTATTCATTTATTGATCTGTCTCTTACTCATATGTAATTCTCTCCATCTGTATTCTCCTCTCATCTAATCTGCGCCAGCTCTTAATGGCTGCTATTCCCACCATGAACAAGATAGTAATGTGCCCCGGTAGCTGTTATGATGTGAAATTACCCTATTAATTGCTTACCCTGCTGACAAAGAAGGTGGCATATCCCACTTATTACTGTTAATGAGGTGCAGAATGCCTTAAGTGAGTCCTCAGTCAGAACATTGACAATAGCACTGCAGCAGCTAGTTAGTGATGGGGACAGTAATCAGCTCTGCATGGAAAAGAGAAGGTGTTGCAGATGGTACACGATGACTCAGAGGTGAGTTTGGTTTGTGTTTTGCTCTGGAGGTTAATTTGTCTGCTCAAAAAGTCACACACACACAAAAAAAAGTAATAGTTTCTACTGTCAGAAAAATTAGCCTTTTATTAAAGAAAGATAACATTTTATAATAACTGCACATTATGAATCATTAGTTAAGCATTAGTGAATAGTCAATTCATCATTTATAAAGCATTGTTCCAACCTTAATAGGCATTAGTAAGCAGTTTATAAATACAGCTATACATGTTTTGTTCTTGAGCGTATCTATAATGTTTAATAATTGTATTTTCATACTTTATTAATGATCAATTTATAATTTCTAAATTATTACGCTATTTACAAACCAGTTATTTAGGAGTTGTCAGTGGTTCATACGATCATTTAGAAAGTGTAAGTTAATGGTTAATAAACTATTTAATGTACATTTATAAATCATATTATTTAGACACATGATAATAGTTGCTCAGTGCGTTAATAAATGCTTTATTAACAAATATCCCTGCTGTAATTCACGATTAAGTCAGGTATTTATAAAACATTTAGTAGTTGCCAGCCATCTATTTTTGTGAGCTCATCTAAAGTGAGGACTATTTATACCTTGTTCATACCGTGTACCTACATTTACAAAGGAGATTTAAAGGCAAATTTTTCTTCCAAACAGAAAAGTTAAACAAACACAACACAGAGGGAAACAGAACACAGACATATTTTTTCAAGATGCAAAAAATGAAACTGTACAACTGTACACTTGCTAAAAAATTTAAATACACCTCTGCAATTTCATAAAAAAAATCAAGTGTACAGTTGTTCAGTTTAATTTTTTACATCTTGAAATACATATTTATGAGTTCTGTATCCCTCTGTGTTGTGTTTGTAAAAAAAATTCTGTTAGGAAGATAACTGAGCCTTTAAATCCCCTTTGTAATATATATGCTTATAAATCAAGAACAAGGCATTTATAGCTGTATTTATAAACAGCTTAATAATGATAATTAATTTTGGGACAATGCTTTATAAAGGATGAACTGACGATTTACTAATGCTTACCCAATTATTCATAATGTGCAGTTATTATAAACAATAAATAACCAAAACTAGCCAAAGTAAATAATCAAAGAGTAAAAGCAAAAGGCCAAGATCCAATAAAGAACTGGAACTGCAAAAACAAGGGTAAATGAAAATCTAGATCAAATAGAGAATATAAAACTAAAAATAGATTAGAATGCACAAAAATCAAAACAAGAACTAGAAAAAAAACAAAAAAGGAAACAAGGATATACAATAACAAGATAAGAGATTAAAAAAATAACTTGAGCAAGATCAAAATAACTAGCGCAAGAGCAAGGATAAGTTCAGGACCAAGAAACAGTTTAACACCAAAACGAACTAGCAAAGACGCAAGGGAAAGGGACACGATATAAAGGAGCAGAGCACATGAGGATCAGGTGAACACTATCAAGCAAACGAGGGCTAGACAAGGACTAAACAAGGGGGTGTGACCAGGGGAAACAAGGAGGTGGGACAAGAGGAGCACATGGCAAACACAAACAGAGACAGAGCCATGGGCTGAGACACAAAACAAACAGAGTCAAGTCAAGTCACCTTTATTTATATAGTGCTTTTAACAATACAAATTGTGTCAAAGCAACTGCTCAATATCAAAATATTGTATCACTAATGTAAAATGACAAGATCAAACGCCCATTTTTCAGTTAAAGGGATTTCATTATTGAATTCAGTGATGTCATCTTCCAGCTCAGTTCAGTTTAAATAGTATCTGTGCAATCAAGTTGGTGATATCGCTGGAAATGAAGTGTCCCCAACTAAGCAAGCCAGAGGCAACAACGGCAAGGAACCAAAAATCCATCGGTGACCAAACAAAGAAAAAAACCTTGGGTTAAACCAGTCTCAGTCAGGGGGCCAGTTCCCCTCTGGCCAGACGAACCAGTAGTTTGTTCCAACTGCAGCATAGTCAGATTGTAAGGGCTCCACTGGTTCCAGTGGTCTTTTCCCGATGGCTAGCTGACAAGGTCCTCACTGGGGATCTGTCTCTGGGGCTCATCTAGGTGTCCTGGTCTCCGCTGACATTCAGAGCTGTAGAGGTTGTCTCTAGGTGCTGATCCACCATCTGATCTGGATACGGACTGGATCTGGTGACTGCAATGATTATCTGGGCTGGATATGGACCAGATCGGGTGGCTACGGTGATCTCGGAATAAGAAAGAAAAAGACTAATATTAGCGTAGATGTCAATCTTACGATGTAACAAGTACATCGTGTTTTATGGGAAGTGTTCCCGGTTCCGGTTGACCTAATTAATGCAGCTTAACAATCCTTTAACGGATTTGAATATTAGAAGCGTATTAGTGTGTTAAGCAGTGTTGGGGGTAACGCATTACAAGTACGAGTTACTTTTTCAAAAAGTAATGGCAGTTACTTTCTTCCCATTTATTGACTGACAGTGCGCTGTGTGAACATGATCTTACTGTAGTTCTAATCTAGCCTAAATGTGAACGTGTATTAATTCATACCACTCACAAAAAACAGATTCAGTATTCATCAAAATGAATTAAAACAGTGAAATGCAAACTCAGAATATGACGCAAACCTGCAATAATTAAATATGTTAAACAACACAAATGTATCTAATCTCATTTTATTAACCGATGTGTTTGCTGCTGACCTTTGATGATCCAGTTCAACCATAATAATAAGCAAAAATTACTTTAGATAAACTAACAATTGTGCTTCGTTGTTTAGTTTTTTTATTGCTGAAGAATGTTCAACCTTCTTTTTCCGTGTTCTACTGTACAGATGTGAATTTACTTTTCCTTCAGCCTGAGGTTTATTCATTACACTTTTTGGTGTGAAAGGCTTTATATTTGCTATAAATAGAACTTCTTGTATTAAAAAAAACAATAAAGCCCTGCTCATATTTAAAAAGTAACGCAAAAGTAACGCAAAATAATGTAATGCATTACTTTCCATAAAAAGTAACTAAGTAACGTAATTAGTTACTTTTTTAGGCAGTAACGCAATATTGTAATGCATTACTTTTAAAAGTAATTTTCCCCAACACTGGTGTTAAGTGTACGCCAGGTTAAAGAGATGGGTCTTTAATCTATAAATAAACAGACAGAGTGTCTCTGCCTCCCAAACAGTGTTAGGTAGATTGTTCCAGAGTTTGGGTGCTAAAAAGAAAAAGGATCTGCCGCTCGCAGTTGATTTTGATATTCTAGGTATTATCAAATGGCCAGAGTTTTGAGATCGTAGCGGACGTGGAGGACTATAATGCGATAAGAGCTCGCTCAAGTACCAAGGAGCTAAGCCATTCATGGCTTTATAAGTAATTAACAAGATTTTAAAATCAATAAGATGTTTAACAGTTCATATATAATATATTGTATGCAGAAACTGGCTTTAGTATTGTTTCTTCTCTTGTCATCTAAATATGATTTACATTAATTATGTAATAGCTAATAGTTATACTTAAGCTAATAATACCTAATAGTTTATGGTTGTTAAGGCCCTGCTCAAAGGTATAGCTGCTGTTTCCTTTATCACATTCGGAAATGTATTTGTATGGTATGTACCCCCAATTGGTAAATATTAGTACGATACAGTGAAATAAATGTATAGAAGGCCTCAGTGACAAGCTTTTGTACAATTGGTATTTTTTTTTTTTTTTTTATGAAGTTTCTGCACAATAACATAACCGATCTGAGAGTTCTACAGAGGTGATAATTTTCTCTCACTCTCCCCTGTCTTTTGTCTGTGACTTTTTTCTTTTTTTTTAAAGCTGGAAAATGTGACTCAGTTTTGGAGCTGTTTATTAACGCGAATGCAGAATTCTGTTACATGGAACAGTCCCTTACCACACCGCAATGACAGCACTTCCCTGCCAAATGACTTGTTCAACCATTAATGGAATGCAGAATGTCATTGTTCATATTTCATAATTAATCATATCCAGCCTTGCAGCTTGTTTTTTTCTTCTGTAAAAGCATCCTTTCCTGTTGTGGAATCATTTATATACAGGGGAGCAGTTGACTGTGTCCTTTACCATTAAGGGAACAGTACACATATGTCATTTATCCTTAATACAAGCCAGCACACACCACTTGTAAATACTAGATCATGTCCCTGTCACAAACACGTTGATCAATATCATCCGCTTGCAATAACAGAACGGTTTAATATATTGCTTGTTTGTCTGTTTTGTAAATTAATAAATTAATAAATCCATGACTTATTGAATGCTGTAAGGCTCCTGATATATTTTAGCCTGGGCAGGGTTAGAGAGGGAAGAGAGAGGCTGTGGGAACAGTCAATATTTTCATATGTTAGGTGGTGAAATGAATGACCCAATCATCTCCATAAGAAAGCTTGTTTTAAGGAGTTCCCTATCCACTGATCAATGCATTTCTCATAATCTTTATCCCTGTCTTTTAAAAAGAAGACCTAAATAACTTTGTATTGTTAACATTAAAATGTACCCCCTGTATTTCACAAATGTATATAGATAGAATCACACACTTTTTAAATGGCATGAAGACCAGTTTGTACTCTATTGTATAAAAAAGCTTTTTCTTATTCTGGTAGATGTAATCCAGACCAGCCAAGTGCACAAAATGCAATGGAAAGACAGAAAGTTGGATTCAATTTAAGGGATTCCTTCTGCATCCATGCAAATTACAACTTCATTATTAACCTGGTGGTGCACTTTTCTGAAGTGTTTCATTAGGAAAAAAAAGGAAGTAGGAAAAAAATCAATAGCATCTGAAAATTAAAGCCATATAGCTATTTTGGGTGCATCAGACAGGTGCGTCAGTTTGCACATTCAGTGGTTTTATATTATGCTTGGAGAGATGTTTTAGAGTTTACAAGTCCTGGCATCATACTAGCGAATATCGCTATATAAATGTAATATGTGACATTTGCACACTATGAACAGATGCCACCATAATAGACCAATTTTCAAGTCAAGTTCTATATTCAAGTGTTATTAATTTAAAACCTGACAACACAAATTACCCCTTTGTCACAAGAGCAAGTGACTCTTCAGCTGAAGTGAGAGATTAGAGTGTATGCATGGTGTGTGTGTGTGTGTGTGTGTGTTTGTGTGAGAGAAAGAGAGAGAGAGAGAGAGAGAGAAAGGGAGAGAGAGTGATATACTGCAGTCCCTGAACATCTGGCAGCATGTCATAGGGATGTTCGGTGGCTGTCATTGATTGTGATAAAATAATTTCAAAGCATCGTGATTAAATAAGCCTGTTAAGAGACAATCACCCATTATATTTGCTGGGTGACAAGGAGGTTTGGTTTCAAGACTGTGTATTTTATGACAGCTGTAAAACAATGAAAATAAAACAGTTTAAGTGTGAGCATGACACTTTTGCATTCTCACATCTTAAACAGGCTGTTATTCAAATGTAATGAATTAGATATTCTGCATTGTGTATAATACATTGGTGTGTAATACCGCCCAACATATCTGGTGTTCAGTTTTAATTGTGAAATTATCTAGGTATGCAGCTCTACAGCTCGCAAATCTTTGTCAAGAACCTGACGAATGTGAGGGGCGTAGACCACCCTGCAGCGTTGCAGTACCGGAAAGGCCTTGGAGGCCACCATACCTTGAGATGAGTGAGCCTTGACTCCCAAAGGCGAGGGGAGATCAGAGGACTCGAGGTTATAGGATCACATCCTGATCCCCCAGTTAGCATAAGCTTCTCTGGCCTCAGCACCGGAGGAAACGTGTAACTAGAGGGTTTTGCCTACTGAAAGGCCAACTTCAGGGCGTACAGTTTCCTCATTGAGGGAGCGATCGGAGAAAGGTGTAAAGATGAAGCCTCGGCCAAGTCTGTACCATAGCATCCGGCCCCAGCGGAGCTGGATGAGTCAGAGATAACCAGAGGGGACAGTGCGATATCTGACGAGTCGCAAACGGATCCACCTCCTTGGACAGCATCCATTCCCCGGGCCTCAGCCCCTGCCTCGACAGGATGTGTCTTGTAAGGAGACTCACTTAGAGCCTACCACTCACAGATGCTGTCCATGCGGAGCTCTGGTGAGCGGAGGCCCCTAAAACTCTCTGAGTGAGAGGAGGCCTGACGACACTCGCCGAAACAGCAGAGCTCTTGGAGTGGAGGCCTCAGCATGACTACTCTCGAAATGAGAGGAGGCCTACTACACTCCGTACACTGGCATACTCCTAGCGGAGCTCTGGCGAGCGGAGGCCTCTAAAACTCTCTGAGTGAGAGGAGGCCTGACGACACTCACCGAAAGGTCGAGCTCTTGGAGCGGAGGCCTCAGCATGACGACTCTCGAAATGAGAGGAGGCCTACTACACTCCGTACATTGGCATGCTCCTAGCGGAGCTCTGGCGAGCAGAGGCCTCTAAAACTCTCTGAGTGAGAGGAGGCCTGACAACACTCACCGAAAGGTCGAGCTCTTGGAGCGGAGGCCTCAACATGACGACTCTCTGGATCGAGAGGAGGCCTGCTACGCTCCTGACACTAGGTATCGCACCACAAATGGCGATCTCTCAGGTCTGGTAGACCGCAGGCAGGGTGGTCACTCATGACCGCTCCCCAACCGGTGAGAGATGCATCTGTTGCTAGCATTACGCGGCGACAGGAGCTCCCAGCACCAGGCCTTGAGACAAAAAACAAGGGTTTCCTCCACATGTCTAAGGCACGTAGGTAGGCATCGCCGCGTGACCTTGATCATACGAAGTGGGTATTCCCCTCAGGGAGAATCCCTTGGTTTTGAGCCACCACTGTAGGGGTCTCATGTACAACAGGCCAAAATATATCACGTTGGACGCAGCTGACATCAGACCCAGCAGTTTCTGAAACGGCTGACAGTGAGTGACTGGCCTTCTCTTACTCTCTTGACTGACGTGAGGATTGACTCGATCAGAGCAGGGGACATACGTACCTGCATTGTGGTCGGATCCCCACCACGCCCAGATAAGTGTTTCTCTATACTGAAGAAACACACTTTTCTGACGTTAAGTCCTAACCCCAACTCTATCAAGAGAGCGAGAACGACATCTCGATGCCGAACCGCCATCCGCTCTGATGAGTTAATCTGGGCGAGAGTGCTTTGCCCCCAAAGAACTTCCTGTGATGTGGAAGGAGTATGCGTCTTCCAGATCGCTCGTGACCACAAGTCCTCGGATCTGGTGTGAGACATGACCTGCTTGAAGAGAGCTTTCTCAACTTCAGTCGTATGACTGAGCGGTTCAGTTAACTCAGATCTAAAAAGGACGCAACCCCTTTCCCAGGAACAATGAAGTACCCGGACCTGTAGAACCCGGACTCTTTGTCTCGAGGAGGGACCACCTCGATGGCCTCCTTCCTCAGGAGAGTGCTCACTTCTTGTTCCATTACCAGAGCCTGCTCGGGACCCACCAGCGTGGGAGTGACCCCGTTGAAAGGTGGCAGCAGAGCGCTGCGATAGCCTGTTCTACAGTGTGCATGACCCAACGAGACACATTTGGCAGTAGTCTTCACACTGCCAAATAGTCTACTACGAGAACCAGTCTCTCAAGACTGGCCTCTGGCGTACTTAGAGCTGCTAGCTCGGTGCCCTGAAGCGGAGGATCGGCAGGGGACGGCCGCTCTAGCTGCTTTAGAGACCCCCAAAAGGGGCGGCGAGCCTCTAAGCTCTGCTACGTTTCCGGGTGGAAGAGACTGAGAGAAGTGCTCGCTGGAGACCGCTGCGCCCTGGAACACTGGCAGGGTTAGCAGACTGATCTCCTGAGGGCACTGAGGAGAGATGGGCACCATGTGATGCGGTGTACACCGCTCTTCCCCAGAGGGCCCGGCCCTCAAGAGCCCTGGGCCTTTGGCATCAGGACATTCTAGCTGAAGACTATTTTCTTTTTCTTTTTTTTAAATGATGATCCGCAGATCTGTCTTCGGCCCAGGAGTGCCACTCTGACTCCGACTCCTTTGGGGTGTATGAGAATTGACATTCCTGAATGAGGAGCTGGAACACGATTGGGACTGCTCCGCCCAGCAGCCCCAGCTGACCACCTCAACCTCTTCGGAGGAAGAGAGGTAAACATTGTGCTCTCACTCGAGAAGTGTCTCAAGAGGCTCCTGTATACTATAGATAATATATAATTGTATATCTTTCTCTACAATATATATATATATATATATATATATATATATATATATATATAACTTTTCATACTCAGATAAAATGCATAATTAATTATTCAAAATTAAATGCAGTCAAACACCCAGACAAGTAAACACGATCTGAAGTGAAAAATTCATAAAATGAACCGAGAATGACCATAATGTATGCCTCGGCAACACACGAGCCACTCGGAACAAACCAATATAAATCTTCTTGGAGAGAAAACTGCTGCAGATTAGCGCACTCTCACTCAAGGGGGAAGAACTGCAGCGCAGGCTTCCGTCCGGAGAGAGCACTAGACCTGGGGAATGCAGGTGGAAATAGGGCGAACCCGTCTCTAACCCGTCCGCCAGATCTATGTGCGATCCCCATGATCTCAATCGCCGCAGTGCCTCAGCAGAAGCAGGACCGCGAGATCATAGGCATGGACACACTCCTCGGAGCGTGCCCGGCGGGAGCACAATGCATTGCAGCGGGGAACACACGTTTATCAGCCCCTCCTTTTTTTCTCAAGAGAGCTGAGTGTGCGCTTCTCTTTTTTAGCTCCGCTCCACAGATATGTTTCTCTCTATAGTTGTATTTGTTTTTATTTATTCACAACATGCTTGTGCAAACATACGTTTTGTGAAAATTCATCGACATCCTCCCTGTCACCCTCCTCGGAAAAAGACAGGCGGAGCGTCGAGCCCTTTCTCTGGGGGGAAGAACCGCGGGGCGGGCTTCCAATCTCAGAAAGCGGGCGCTGGATCTGATGGGAAAGGAAGAAGATGCTCGCCCGTCTTAATTCCCTCCATCTGATCCATCTGCGATTGCCTTGAGCACAGCCAGAGCTCCGCCTCAGCGGCAGCGGGGCAGGTGCTGCGAGGACGCTGGTGAAAACTCCCTCCTAAAAAAGAGCTTTTCAATATGCCCTTGACATGTCTGCTTTCTAGTCTTTTCCTTTTTTTTCTTTATTATTTCCTATCTTTCTTTGACGAACGACAGTAAATAGACTCACAGAACATATACGTGACTGACACACACAGAGAGCTTTGCTGAATGACAGAAAGCTAACGCCGGTTGCACCCCACGTGCCTTTAAGCCTGCTGGTCATTACGTCACCCGCCCATGACGTCTTGCCCATCGTTTGTACTGATTACACATATGATTCAGAGCTCGATATCGCTGATGGCGTTCCCCATAAGCATCTCGACGCAGCTCAAGTTCCCGAAGGGGAAGTTCATTTATTTCAGTAATTCAAGTCAAACTGTGAAACTCGAGTATTAAATAAATTAAATGCACACAGACTGAAGTAGTTTAAGTTTTTGGTTCTTTTAATTGTGATGATTTTGGCTCACATTTAACAAAAACCCACCAATTCACTATCTCAACAAATTAGAATATGGTGACATGACAATCAGCTAATCAACTCAAAACACCTGCATAGGTTTCCTGAGCCTTCAAAATGGTCTCTCAGTTTGGTTCACTAGGCTACACAATCATGGGGAAGACTGCTGATCTGACAGTTGTCCAGAAGACAATCATTGACACCCTTCACAAACATTAATTGCCAAAGAAGCTGGCTGTTCACAGAGTGCTGTATCCAAGCATGTTAACAGAAATTTGAGTGGAAGGAACAAGTGTGTACGAAAAAGATGCACAACCAACCAAAAGAACCGCAGCCTTATGAGGATTGTCAAGCAAAATCGATTCAATAATTTTTGTGAACTTCACAAGGAATAGACTGAGGCTGGGGTCAAGGCATCCAGAGCCACCACACACAGACGTGTCAAGGAATTTGGCTAAAGGTGTCGTCAGAGGTTTCTTACCTGGGCTAAGGAGAAGAAGAACTGGAATGTTGCCCAGTAGTCCAAAGCAAGTTTTGTATTTCCTTTGGAAACCAAGGTCCTAGAGTCTGGAGGAAGGGTGGAGAAGCTCATAGCCCAAGTTGCTTGAAGTCCAGTGTTAAGTTTCCACAGTCTGTGATGATTTGGGGTGCAATGTCATCTGCTGGTGCTGGTCCATTGTGTTTTTTGAAAACCAACGTCACTGCAACCGTTTTGGAGCACTTCATGCTTCCTTCTGCTGACCAGCTTTTTAAAGATGCTGATTTCATCATGCAGTAATTAAAGCAAAAGGAGGCCCTACCAAGTATTGATTACATATACTGTAAATTAACATACTTTCCAGAAGGCCAACAATTCACTAACAATTTTTTTTATTGTTCTTATGAAGTATTCTAATTTGTTGAGATGGTGAATTGATGGGTTTTTGTTAAATGTAAATACACAACAAAACAAAAAGTTTCACAATTTGAGTTGTATTGCTGAAATAAATGAACTTTTCCACGACATTCTAATTTATTGAGATGCATCTCTTTATATACATATTTATATTTTATACCAGTTTCTTGTCACATCCGAATTGGTTGTCATAGTAGTGACACTAATTTGTCGAGATTCAGCGCATTGTGAGTTCCACAAATCTGAATGAATTATTTGTAAATTTACTTTATATAAACATTTTGCACAATTTATTATCTGTAATATCATTGTGTTGCCACTAGATGCTTGTATAGCCCTATGTAACAATCCCTAGTAGCTAAGACATTGCACATAATTTACATATAAATCACACATACATTTATTTTATTACATTTGGATTTGGATACAGGTTTAGACACTATCAATGGCTACTTGTTTCTTTCAATGCAGCTACTTAATCCTTTGCTACTCATTAACGTGTGAACTTCCCCTTTAAATAACGTGAGGCTCTGCCCTCTATGTATATGATGCTGCTCCCATTACGTGCTGTGTTAGAAGTGAATGAATAGAGTGGGGGAACTATGACGTCACTCTGTATGCGGATCGGCTGTTAGCATGAAACTGGTTCCCTCAATAAAAAGCCAATAGGATTTTTCCATAGGCGTTTTTATATCGCAAAAGCTCTGTGTTCATAATCAAATCAAAGTTGAAACATACTTACACGTTTTGTCCATCAAGATAATTTTCACAAAGTAATTTAACTTTGACAAATTTTGAAGCCTAAATAAGAGCATCAGAACTGAAAAGCTAAACTTAGGCTATAAACGAAATACTGCTCCACGGTCGCTTGCCTTCAACGTCACCCAACAACTTTCTCAATCTTATTTTTAACATTGAGTGAAAAGGATTTACACTGTATATGAATTTTAATCCACGCTACATGAACCGTTTCATATAAACTGGAATAAATACAAAATTAGAGCCAAACTAAAGCTGAAATGAGACATTAGTTATAAATAGTATAGTGAATAAATGAAATAATCATAACAGAAGAACATATGAAAGCACGTATTTCGGTAAATTTTGAAATAAGGTACATTAAAAGTCAATAATTCCTTGATTGATATGAATTTAAAACATATCGCCGCATATTCAATCTTTTAAATAACAGCAGAGTGAGCAAGTTTTTGGATTATAGTAAGATTAAACTTATTTTATTGGACTAAGCACCACATTTCAGCTAATTTTGTTAGGGTGGGTACACAATATATTATTTTATCCTTGCTTCTAGGAAATCCTCAATTTATATGCTTTCTAACAGCTTCATGTGGCCGTAAACATTTATTTTTAACATGGCTTTAAGCACTATGCATTATTACATTTTCACTTTCACCATGTAAAGCCGGGAAATGTGGTGTTTACATGTAATAATCATAATATGAGTTTACCTTATGGTACAAACCCAGAGTCTCCTCATCAGTAAGTGTTAAAACGAGCATCTTTCCTCCGAGGACTTGTGTTGCATTTGGGACAAAGCAACAAGAACAAAAACATTGTCGAACAACAATATCAAATGCGGGAAACTATTAATTGGTTATTCTAAAATGAATTGTATTACAAATTATACTAAAACTGGAAAATACTGTCAATTTATAAACTGTTTGGCATGATGACGTTGAATGTCTTCAACAGCGCCTGTAGTCCCATTTAGCAACTTGTTAGCAACCGTCTTTTCTTTTAAAAACGTAACTGCTTAAAAAAATCACGATTGTGGTGTAACTGGTGTGTTTTATGTCGTAGAATAAAACGTGAAATTATCTTGAGCTTTTGTGAATCACAGACCATATTTAAGGGATTTAACCAAAATCCCGGAAAAAAAAACATTGACAATGAACCAGAAGTGCTAAAATGCTAACTCGCTTCTGGGTTTTCGCCTACAAAGTGACATCATAGTTCCACCACTCTATTGATTCAGCATTTTCGACACCTCCATGACCTCGTGAATTGGCGTATTTTACTATACCAATATGTTTTAATTGGCTGTTAAAGTTTATATGGGAATATTACATGACATGCTGATCCTTTAACAATACATTGGCGCAAAAACGCACACCTTTTGGACAAATCTAACAACATGGCACAAATACTGCCTAAACAAAATACTGATTTTGTGCCAATATTTTAAATTTACCTTTGAACTTAGTTTTATCGCATGAAAAAGAAGCCTTACCTTGCCAAAGCACTGACAGAGCCCATTGATCTAATGGCATTCATGAGCGCTTCAAATACAAACATGCAACAACCAGGCAGCAACTGACAGCGCTCTGATCCAATCGCATATAGGCATCGTCAGATTGACAGTACTCTAACCCAATGATGTTGGGGATCCAGTGGAGGTAGCAGTCATATTTCAGGGTGACCGTGCCACTCTTCATCACAACCCTGCTAAAATGTAGTGCCAGTATGTGCGGTCATTGGCACCCCTTCAGCTGGTGGCACCCTAGGCGACCGCCTAGCTCGCCTATGCCAAGAAACGGTACTGAGTGCAGGGCACGTGAGGCATTAGGAAATGTTATGTTAAACAGTAATTCTGTCTGTTTCCTCAACCGCTGTCTTTTTAAGCATATGACTGCTTGTAAGATGAAATGTAAAATTAAAGCAGGTTTCTGTCACTAACTAAACTCATCTTTCTCATTTTATAATAACAACACTTCTAGTGGCCCATAATGTGTGGCCTGTATGCTGCAGGAAATAAGGAGTTTCTCTGAAAAGGGAAAAAAATGCAAGCAAGGCCACCTCAGAGTGCTGAGTGTATGTTTAGGTATGTGTCTGTGTGCTTTAGTGAGAGAATGTGTGTGTTGAAGAGGGGAGGGGGTAAAAGTCCCTTTGAGCTGAAGATTATTGGTACGCCACAATTTACAAGAGATATGCTGTCATTAGAGCTATAGTTGGTGAAGGACCAAACCACTGGGTAAATCTGCCATGAAATACTACACTGAGGCAATAAAACCTGAGCATTTGCAAGAAAATGGAAACAGATGAGAGGCCGTAAAGTATACTTGATGAATGTATATGTGTGCGTATGAGAAAAAGAGAATGGAATGTGAACTGCTAGAAAGAGAATATGAATTTTAATGTATTTTAGTGAGTGTATAAGCTTGTGTGTGTGTGTGTGTGTGTGTGTGTGTGTGTGTGTGTGTGTGTGTGTGTGTGTGTGTGTGTTGTGTGTGTTGTGTGTGTGTGTGGTGTGTGTGTGTGTGTGTTGTGTGTGTGTGTGTGTGCGAAAACTGTGGTCTTTACAAGTGCCACAAAGCCACATGCGAATACTTGCCAAAAACAGCTAAATCTTTGGCAGAGAGACACTAGTAAAGGGTGGGCATGACATTGTGGAGGACACCCACAATACAGCCCTAAAGCCAGCACATTGTATACAACATATAAATTGCAAAACAAAAGCCTTATTAATTTATACATTAGACTAATTATTACTTTTACTCTAATATTACTTTTAAACTAATGGAATAAAAAAATGATAGAGCTAAAAGTGTATCAACTGAGAACATTATGTTGTCTGTTCTCAAACATACACAAGTGTGCTACAGTGTATTTATTGCAGCGTTTTCTTGAGGTTCTGGTGTCTTGTTTCTGCTCCTCTGAAATGGACAAGAGTTTTTTTTCTCAATGAGAGCACTTATTTCCAGTTGGTGATTGTTGTGAAACATGTCATTTAATAATTTCTGAGTGGGTTTAGTTACTGTATAGTGTCCTCGGTTTGAGCACACTCACACTGCTACAAGCTTCAGCTGCAGAATGTAAATATAAATCAAACATATATAATATAATACACATGTAATAAAGAATGGCACAGACTCACCACTTTTTGTTTTCAGATTTTCCATTAAGAATTTTCAGAAAACTGATTTATCTGATGAATGAAATTAATAGATATTGTCCTCTCATAATTCATAATACATAATTAATATTTCATAATTCAAGTACATGAATAGCAGAACTTGAACGAATACATATATACATATATACAAACATACATACATGCATATACATTTAACCAAAGACACCAAATTGTACAAATCACATGACACATCTCTGTCAATAAAGGGGACATTAACACAGTTTCTGACACAGAAATACTCTGTCATACCTTCAACTCATTTTTTGAAACTTTGTTCATGTTTAGCATAAGATTTAGGGTTGCACTGAAATTAAAATTCTTGGCTGAAACCGGAAATTCTGGATGCAAAAACCGAAACCAAAAATGCATTGTAATAATTATTTATTATTTTATTAAATAATATAAAGCAATTTTGTACGATTTTTTTCCGTATACCCACTTAAAAAAGCTTGAGGATACGTAACAACATTGTTCTGTAACATAGAACTTTCACATGTTCATTCATAAATTCACCCAGTCTATGTTGCAAAGCACCAACTTTTTGAAAATCACGCTGTGTTTCTGTTGATGACCAGTCTTATTGCGCAACTCTTGCACAGCATTGAAAGTGAATCACTAAAGAAGATATGAAACGAAAGCAAACTCAAACTACACTCTTTCAGTGTTTTCGTAAGTCTGCCTCTGAAGCTGACACGAATTGCTTGAATATTTTAACTGGCGAGGCTTAAAAAAATGTGCAAATTATAAAGTTTTGTTAAAACGCATCAGTGACCCCATCAGAGCAGTGACAGATCAGTCAACTGTCCCGAGTGTCTTTCACGCTGGCCTCTGATAGTCATTATCTGTCCTGGTCATGATCAAATATTTTAGCTTTGCTTGGCAGCCTAAAGGAAAAGTATGCAATTATTTGTAAATTTAATTGACTGAAAACGAAAGTAATTAAGGGGAGTTGAAATATTTATTATACTGTGTCTCCTTCTAGTGGACTGCAGTTGTCCTATAGAGCAGTGGTTCCCAACCTGGGAGGGCGCGCCTAAGGGGGGCGCCAGAGTTCACAGCAGGGGCGCGGGAGCAGATATACTTTGAAGTAGGGCTGAGCAATAAAACGATAACTATAGGGTTCAAGGTTCAAGTTTCTTTTATTCGTCACATACTCAATTATACAGGATATAATCAGTAGTGAAATGTAAATCAGGTCAGGTCCGCTCAATGGACAGTGCAAAATATATAACACAACACAAGAGAATATACATAAATATAGGTAACATTTTTTTTTACATAAACACATAACGAGTAAAATGTGCAATCAAATAAAATGTGCAATACAGTATAATGTGGACTTAATAAATAATAATATAAACAGGGATGTGCAAGAGGAATGCGCAAACATTTAGTTTAAATCCAGATAAAACAGCGCTGACAAACAGCAGAAAAACACTGTGTGCAACGATACAGTCAGATGGCTTTTCAATCTACAAATCGCCATCGTTTACACAGATTTACTGTAATAACATTAACTGCACCATGGTATTGTGGCAGAAATATAAAAAAGGAGGTTGTTGCACTTTTTACAGATGTTACTGATTTTGATAATGAACATAAATTTACCTCTGCATCATAACTCAAACTACTACTGTCAAATCAATGTCAAATGTGCATTTCTAAGAGACAATACATTATTAGTATTATTGCGCATATATGCGCATATATATATATATATATAATATATATTATATATATATATATAATGGGCGTGTATAAAAATATAATATGGGGTTGAAGGGGGGGTGCTCAGATTGTCATATGTGTACAGGGGGGGGGGGGGGGTCATGAAAAAAAAAACTGGGAACCACTGCTCTAGAGAGGGCATTTTTGCTCAGCCAATGCAAATCTATGGGGAATCTTTGATTTTTTATAATTATTATATATACAAAAACTGTAAGTCTCATCAGTTAGAAAAGATATAGAAACAAACTACAGATCAGGTCCAATGTCTCTTAACGAGTTTGGTGCCTTTATGCCAATAAAGTCCTAGGAGGATATACAGTACAGTTGAAAATTACAGTCTCAGAAGAATAATAAGACGTTTAAATAGCATAACAGTATGTTGGCTTTCTCAAGCCAACATAACTAACTAATAACTTTAGTAACATTAGTCTGGTGGATCAGTGAATGTGGGAAAAGGGGAGAGATAACACAGATCATGTGTGTGTCTGTTTAGAGCAGTTAAACTGAATACAATGTTTATATCTCCTTGATTCAGATGATGAGAGAGATGAGAACTCCTGGCTAGTCTTGTGGACTGAAAGTCAGGCAAGTGAATTTTAAAAACAGGCATCCTTAAATGTGCATTGAAAACTCCCAGTTGATAAAACCTGTGCTCCAGGAACCATATTCTTAAGATAAATGTAACTGGCTGAGTTAAATGATTAAGACTAAACAGTAGAAAATCAGTCCAGTCTCCCCAGCTGTAAATGTCATTGGCTGTTAAAGTCTTCTGTTGCTTATAATAATTTGACATGTTGATGTCACATAAGCAGTCTTTCAGAATGCTCTCAGTTACATGTAGATGCATATTGTATGAGTTAGTGGGGCGGTGCTTATGGGTTGTCGCTTTGGGATGGTGAGTAGCTATGAGGCTGCAGGAAAAATCAGCGTATACCCACTACAAAATAAAAAAATGTGACTACATCACTGGTTTAAACACTTACTGTTTGTTTAAGCAATACGTGTAGCTCCATTAAGCTTTTGTTTGAGAGGCTGATAGTGAAGTGAAGGTGGGTTACAAAATACAAGTCCAATTAGGGCTGGGCTCCACTGGTGTCGGAGTCCTTGACAAACTTTTGTTTCCAAAGTGAAGGCTTCTGTCTTCAATATTGAAACCGTACTTGAGGAAATGTTTTGCTGCTTAGGATAGCAAAGACTAACCATGGTTAATAGACAGGCAGTTTAAGGGTTAACCCCACAGCGTGATTTTTAATATCCCTGTTGGATTTAACAGCCTAGGCTAGAAAAGCTCAGCCATTGTGTCCTATGCTGACTTAAGTGAATTTGAATTTTTTTAATGAATGGTTCAATATCCAATTCATTAAAGTGGCTGTTTTATTTGATGCATTTTCTGTAGGCAACTGGAGAGAAATGAATTGCAAGTTTAATGTTTATTGGAAGGGATGAGAGTCTGACCCTTTTTTGATAGGATCATAGTCACAGAAGAGCTACTCAGCGTGTCCCTAAGCAATAGACGTTTTGGTCGATTCTTAGCTTACCCCTCTGCAGGGGAATGACAACGATAGAAAAAAGGTGCCATTGCAGTATTTCATCTTTAGAGAAAGGTCTTTTGTCTTGTTTTCTGCTAGCTGTACATACAGAAATATGATTGTATTGTAGGCAGAACCTGATTTTACCAAGTGCAACATGTTCCTGGGTCAACATCTTTGTTGACCCTGGAACAACATTGTTATTAACCAATCAGATTTGAAGAACAAGTTTATACTTTTTGTGAAGTTTAGGCTTACAATCAGTGTTTGTTGCTTGTACATCAATGTCATTCATCTATAATTTCCTCTGATTTTAGGGATTATTCATGGTTAAGGTTAGGTTTAGGTGTAGGGAAATGGTCAAGATTAAATTTTTGGATTAAAATGTTGTTCCAGGGTCAACAATATATGTTGACCCAGGAGCACATCTAACTCAGCAAAATCAGGACGTGCGTACTGTAGTACTAGTCTACCTCTGCTTCTTTTCTTTTTTGTTGTATGACATATACGATTAATATATCTCACTCACACTCACTCACTCACATATGCAGACAATATGTATATTTACTAGGGGTGTAACGATACGCGTATTCGTATTGAACCGTTCGGTACGAGGCTTTCGGTTGGGCACACATTACAAACCGAACGGTTCGTTGGACTAATCTATTATGTTTGGAAAATAAAAGAGCTTAAAGTGTGTGAAATATCAGTGCCACTGCGCTCAACAATGCAGCCTGCTCCAAAGCGTCTGCTCCATACAGCGTTACAGAGCCGCGGCACATTGTAGCAGGAGTCATTGCACTGATCACATGGCGCTTTCACTGCGAGCGGTTTGGGTGCAGAGCCTGGTTTAAGGCCTAAGTATACTTCTTTTTTATGCCTACGTTAGCGTATGCTCACAGTCGTATGCGCAGCCTTGCAAAGAATACTTAATTTGACTCTTACGCATACACAGACGTTCGACGCATGCGCTTTGTGCCAAATTGCAATACCTCTCCTGGCCTAGCGGGGCCCGTAGGTAGCAGTAATAAAGATTACAGTGTGATGAAGGACATGGAATAAAAACGAATAGGAGTCCGGTAAGCACAGCGGAAAGTCTAGCCGTGACTAAGTATTGCTGCAGCTAATGTTTGGGAAGCCAGACAGGGTCTAAGCTTATTCCGGAGGTGTGTGAAGCCATATGTTTATGCAGTTGTTCTTCAGCTACCTTGTGAATCGATACCCCCACGGCAGTATTTCCACCTTGCGGATAAACTAATTATTGCAAGAGAGTTTAATGCGCATGTGCAACCTGCGCGTACAAAGTACTTATTTATTTGTATTCCTGAGTGTTTAATAAGCGTTCTGTAATTTATTAGTCTGTATATAATACTGCATGTGCCTCATGCCTCATCTTATTTGTTTTTGTTAATAAATGATGTAAGCTAGTTTGTCATTGTAGCCTGCTGTCTTATTGTTGTTGTGCTTTTTAATTAAGAATAACAAAGAATCCATCTTTTGTTTTAGTCTTAAAAGGGAAAGGTGAATAGATATAAGCAAAACAGACAATTATATTTTCTTGTAAAACGTGACTAAAGATTACGAATTCAAAAGTGAAAGTGAAAGCATCTTAAATCCGGCTTATAATATAGCAAAAGAGGAATTCTCCTTCACAAGATTCAAATCACAAATAACAATAATGACGAAAAATAACTTTCGTTACCATATAACTATAAACTATGATACAAGTGCATTAGCATGCATTGATTTATCCCATGTTGTAGCAAAAAATTATAATAATAATAAAATTGCGACCAAATTATGTGCTTGTGAGACCAACTGAAAAAGTGGGAAGAATGTCTGATTTGTCATTTCCAATTAATGTAGGCCTGTTACATTATTATTTTTATTAGGTCTATTATTATTATGAAGTTACATTTATTAATAAATTAAAGGTACAATTCATTTGCCCCACAATAATTCTGATTCAGAATTTTGATTCTGATTAATTACGTACAGCATAACTGACATGCTGCGAGGATAAGATTAGGCCAATTACTCCTCAATTAAAATGTTCTTTTTTATTTTTTACATTTTAAAACATAATTATTAGGCTATAGACTACCTAGAATTGATTTTGGTCATTAAATTAAAATATTAACACTGCAGTCATCATTACAAATCTATGAAAAAAAGAAGCTTTTATTTCCAGCACCGACTTTTAAAACAACCTGTTTAACACTAAATAGATTTCTTCTCTTTTTTTTTCAGTATGTACGGGCCACAAGAGAAATATAAAGGAAATAAATAAAGGAAAACAGCTATAGGCTATACCGTTATCAGCTTATGTTGAAGTAGATTCGTCTCTCTCGTCTCTGAGAGAATAAGCGGCGTCAGATGCCGAAAGCTCCGTCATTACTCCATCATTCCGTTTTTACTTTCACTTTTTTCTTATAGTGAAATGACTGATTAAGATGTTCACCAACATACATCTTGCACTTAGTTTGCATTGTGCAAACCCTGGTGCAAACGCGTGCTTGTGTGATATCCATTGTCTCGCCTTCATGGTTTAAAACAGAAATATTGCCAACATTGCAACATGACCAATTGCCCCCCCCCCCCCGCCCCCCTATCGAAAACTTACCAAACCGTAACACCACTGTGTTGTATCGAACCGAACCATGAATTTTGTGAACCGTTACATCCCTAATATTTACATCAACAAATTTATATCAATCCCAAATGAATCCAGTCTATTACTAATTCGGAAAGTTATGTTTATATGAACCCAAATGCAATCTGATATCTGATTCACATATTTGTTTACATGTGCATTACATGTATTCTGAACAAAACTTCAATGGCATGAGCATTCAGAACTGGAGAAAGCCAAAGCAATAATGTCACAAAAGCTACCATGGAATTATTTATTTATTTGTATTTTTTTAACAATGTATATAAAGACAGCTAGCATATATGTCAGAAGAGTTTTTTTAAGTAGACATTTAGTAAATAATCAGTCTCATCCACTGAATTGTTTGTAAGATTTAAATAAACATACGCACATTTGTAAGATGCCATTGAATATTTGCACTAAATATTTTGAACCCAACTGAGAACACAGTTGGATTCAAATATTTACAGGCCTAATTTTTCAGGTCTACACCTCCACTTCCAATCCAATTTCATTCTAGATCAAGCTCAGTTGGATCAGTTGAGCCATCAATCCTATTACTAATGTATTATTAGGTTGAATGTAAACATAGCAAGTCTAACACATTTTTGTGTTCCCCATATGTAGAACACACAAAAAAACAAAAACAAAAAAACCAAGAGGTATATGAGACTAGAGTCAGAGATAATAGGGAAAAGAGGAAGGAAGAGAGAGATTTACCCCTGATTGTGTGTCAGATAGAGTTTTGAGGGGCTGACATTGGCTGGAGACATGCCAGATGTCAAGGAATTGTGTTGTTGTACACTGAGGGCACAGCCACAGTCCGAAAGTATTGATTTCCCTGCTTGTAGGAAGCCAGTAACTGTCTTGTAGTGAGGCCTGACCTTGGAACAGCCAAGACAACTATTCCCCAATTCCCAGCAGCCTGACTGAAGCTCAGAGCAATGTAGTCAAGACAACAACACAGCTCTGCTGTATGACTAAGAACGTGGGCTCATCTCACAGCAGATAAAGAATGAAGAAAAGGAGAAAGAGAGAGAAATAAAACAGTCCACACTATCCAGTTCCCCATGAAGAGCTCTTCATGGGTAGCCTTGAGTCTAGTTATCACAGTGCTTGAAATGACAATAGCTTGACTTAGATTTTCCTCTAGAGACTCAAATCTGGTCTGAGATGAACAGGACAAGAGAATGAATTGGATGAAGGAGAGGTGTGCGAGGGAGAGCTAGGTTAGGAAGTAGAGGATGTACTACAGAAATGGTTAATGTGGGAATGTGATGCTGAGTAAGACACAGCCCTGTCATCTGCAGCCCTTCCTACAGACCTATCAAGAAGACACAAACTCTTCCTTCAGAACTTTAGAATACTGTTATTATCACTGTGATAATACTAAGTATACTCAGGCATTTCTATTTCAGCACAGCATCACCAACCAATTAAGACATTTGCAATGAACCTGTCTGCCTCTTCAGATTGCACTTCCTGTGTACTTCGATTCACCAATATAGTGCCTTAAATAGTACAATGGTCTTAAATTGTACAATGGTCACTGCACCTAAAATGTTTCCTTCTCTTATCTCCACCACTATTGCCCTCCTCTCATTTTCTACCATTGCAACCTTAAAAAAACAATTTTACACCTACTACTGGTAGATACTACTGCTACTTTTGGTGATTGAAAACAGCTAAGTATATGTATTTCTATTTATTGTGGGTCATTGCATTTTCCCACTGATTCACAAGTCACAGACATAATTTTATTACCTCTTGCTCTGCAGTGATGGTTCCACCTTTCCGTCCTTCCATCAGCATTACAGAGTCAGATTCTTCGTATTCTGCTCCTCCTCTTTGTTGTTTCTTGGCCACCAAATTTTACTGTTTTTCGATACACGTTGGAGGAGTTTCCAAAGGCTATCAGTGCCTATCTTACTAATAAATAGTAATTAAACCTTACTTATGTACTATGTATTACTATGTATTGTTCCACATATGTGTTCATGTCATTTAAATTTCTTGACATCATAGGAACGAGTTCCTGTTACTTCAAGAATTGCTCTTGTCCAGGTTACTTTCTGTCTGCACCACTATGGTAGTGCATAGCTGGAGTCAGCTGGAGTTTTACACAAGGGTTACCAGAGTTGAATAATGATTTGATAATTAAGCAAGTTTTACATATCAAGAAATGAACAACAAATTGCAGTCTTAGATTAATCTCTGGTACACTTTATTTGAAGGTGTCCTTGTTACAGTGCAATTATACATTTATGTACTGAGTAATATTAATTAACTACATGCACTTACTATATTAGAGTTAAGATGAGGGTTTTATTTAGGATTAATTGCATGTTATTATGCATAATTAATTGTTATTATAATAGTATGTACATGTAACCTGTGTAACAAAGACACCATAAAATAAAGTTACCAAAAATTATTCTATGTGGATCAGGGCTCCATGAACAATGCCATGTGTAATAATAATAATAATTAGCTTCATAAAGTGTTCATAAAGTTATTGGCAAAAACACACAATGTACATAATACAGACATACAATAGAGTCAACAGCATAGCCAAAATGTTCAACTGTCCTTGCTTGAATGATGAAACAAAATTTGACAATCCATAGCTCCCACACCACAGAACAAGGGTAAATCAAACAGTGGGACATCAGTGCTGAATGCGACCGTTTAACACACAGACGCTGCAGGGGTGAGAGCTTACGGCAGACCGGTGCAATGCAACAGCCACCTGCCTACCAGCATGAACCACCAGCGATGAATGAAAATAAGTAGTAATGAATCCAGATGAAACAAAGACAAAAATAAACAAAACAAAAGATAAACAAACAATTCATGTGTGAAACAGCAGCAGTTAGTAAACAAACATTATGCATCCACACTGGTAGTTGCTATTTGTATAAAATCAAAGACTACTGGTACTGCTGGTAATATTGGAATGAATAAAACCAGCTAAATGTAAAAATAAAAGTGCTGAATGCAAGTTTAAAACAGTTTAGAAAGTTAGAATACTTGGCTGATGAGCAAATTAAGGGTTCTAGGGTTATGTGAAGAGTTACACAGAGTCATTCTCAAATGGTATGTTAATCTGATTACAAAACCCAAAGACTATTTTTAAATTGCATTTCAAAAGTGTACAGGTATTTATTTCAGATTAGAAGACATCAGAAATATTTTCCTTCAAAAATTATACATAACCAATTCAGTTTGAAATTTAGTGTAGCATCAAAATAGAATATAGTGCCATAGAATAGAGGGGGAGACATTAAACATTTATTTAAAAAAACTGTTCATGTGTGAAAGCATTGCTGTCATCCCAACCTTGTCACTGACCTTGTTTACCAACATAGACATAGATCTGCTATCTCAATTTGCACTTAGCTCTAGAGCTTGGTCCTGTTGGTCTGAATTATGCATGATGTGCTACAGTAAATGTGTGTCACCAGCTGCCTAAACTATTTCACACATTGATAAATTTGTTAAGCAGCAGAAGTACTGGTGTCTGTGACACTGATGCTTCCCCTAGGGACTGGAAGGAAGGCAAGCCATTGCATGTTGGCAAAGTACACTCCAGCGGGCTGGCAGACATGGGCTTGCTGGCAGACAGAAATGGGTCATTTGCATGGCCCCTGCCCCACCATTTGTCTTTAAATGATTGCACTTCACACACTAATGATTCCACAACAGAGTTACTGTGTCTCTCTGTAGACCACAACTCTAAGTTCCACTTAGAACAGATTATTAGGCTGTGGTACAGGCTTAAAAGCCTTGGAAAAATAAAAATAAAAGCTCAAATAATACAACAAAGTCAGTGGAGCACTGCTCTACACATATACACTCTTCCCATCTCAGCTGAATCGGCCTTTTCCCTGAGTGTCTTTGTTTTTTTTCTCAGATGAAAGTGTGATCAGCAGTGTCTTTAACACACAAGTTTTTTTTCAAAGAAAAAAACTAGGCAGATGAAATGCCCTGCCCTGCTCCTCACATTCATGCCATTATATCTTCTATGACTCTGGACTTTAGGAAATTGTTAGTGTGCTATATAGATTTAGTTTATCTGGTGATTTTTTTCCTAACACACAAGTTTTTTTTTTATTCTTTCAAAGAAAAAAACTAAAGAAAATAAATATAAGCTGAATTTCATCAAAAAGGATTTATTTCACTAATTCCACAAGTCTTGTATAATGTATACAACAAGGCAAGTGTTTATTTCTTTAAATTTTGATGATTATAAGTGAAAACCCCAAAACAGAAAATTAGAATATGAAAAGGCAATATTGAAGACCTGCCACCCTGCTATTATTAACTCCTCACATGGTCTCTCTCATGCATGGGGAAGATGCATTATCCAAAAGACGACCATCTGCACAAGAAGGGCAAGACACAAAAGGTCTATGAGAGCTCTGTTCCGAGCACATAGAGAGGCGAAGGGAAGGAAAAGATGTGGTAGAAAAAAGTTACAAGCAATAGGATGCTGGAGAGGAGAAACAAAACCCATTCAAAAATGTGGGGGAGTTCACAAAGGTGATGCAGCTTCACTCAAGAACCACTACGCACAGACGTAAATGGGTTTCAGCTGTCGCATTCCTTGTGTGCCACTCTTGAACATCAGACAGTCAGAAGCGTCTTAAAGACAAAGGACTGCTGCTGTCCAAAATGTTCTCTGATGTATTGTCTTTGGAAATGCACGTGGAAGAGAGGAGAGGACAGAATACATTTATCTCAATGGTGTTTGGGGTGGATCTGCTGGTTTGTAGCTTCAAGGTCAAAACTACCAGGAATGTCTATGCTTTCTGCTGCTGACCAACTTTTTGGAGATGATTTCATTTTCCAAACAGTTTGACCTCCACACAGTGCCAAAGCTGTCCTGGTTTAAATGTTTTGGCCAGCACACTCGCCTGTAAAAAACTATGGGGTATTGTGAAGAGGAAGATAATGCCAGACCCAATTGCAGAAGATGAAAGGCTGTGCTCTCATAACACCTGAGCAGTGCCACAGACTTTTGGCGCATTGGCAGTAATTGATAGCACCCCAACTAAATGACTAGAACTTTTCAGTTCATACTTTTCAGTTGGCCAAGATTTCTAAAAAAATCTTTCTTGTATCGTAATATTCCTATTTTCTAGCTGAATTTGGGGTTTTAAGTTGTCATTAACAAAATTGAAATAAACACTGAAATATATTCTGTGTGGAAAAGATCATTGTTTCACTTTTTGAAAATAAATAAATCAACTTTTTGATGATATTCTAATTATATGACCAGCACCTGTACATTTTCAGGTACAAACACCTGAGAAGATATGATGCCAACCCTGAAACAACACATATAACTACCAAATGTTGCTATAAGTTTAACTGCAACATATAATCATTGCTGTTAATAGTGTTCATCGTCTGTTTGATTATTTAATTAACTGATTTTTACCATATATTTCTGCCATTTGTACATCAACTTGACACAGTCACCAATGATAAGCTACTAATAATTTTTTGTGTAACGATTTGTATCATGAAAAGCGCTATACAAATAAACTTGAATTGAATTGAACTTCGCAGGCAAACCAGTAAGGTGTAAAAGTTTGAAATAGCCATATTCAAATTTCAAGTCTCCTAGGTGATTGGAAAGACTTCTACAGAGTTGAAGCACACTGTATGTACTTGCTTACAATATGACAGTGGTGAAATTTTGCAAGCATGAAAACCCATCTTTTCAATTATGCAATTATTCCAATTATTTCAAGTCACCACAAAACTAAGTATGCATAAACATTATGATTTGTATAACAAGTGGCTTCCTGCAAACACTTATGGGGACCAAAATAAATTATCAATATCAATACAAGGGGCTCTGGTAAATTACATTTAACACTTATCAGTTTAATTATTCAACCTCTCTTACAACCATTCTTATATATTACTACTTTATATATGTATTATTACTACTCTAATATTTTTTGAATAACAAAAATAAGCTGTTTTTAAAATCCCCTTTTACATGTGAGAACATTTAGGAGTTTTTGAACCAAAAACCGTTCTGAAACCAAAACTTTTTTTTTTTTTTTTTATTTTTTTTTACAAAAATTGATTTCATCATAATTCTGATTTTGAGGGAGATTATAATATGAATATAATGTTTTATTAAAACAGGAATGTTCCAAGCACTGGTTGGGCAAAACAATTATGTAGAAATATGTAGAAGCATAACACCACTTTTTGTTCCAGTTGACAAACATTCCTCTGCCAGCTGTCTTAATCTGAAAATAAAGAGATGTATAAATTATTGTCAGACATGCATACACAAAATGTTTGGCAGTTTATGCTACCCCCCCCCCAGTAGTGTGTACTCAAATCAGTAATAATGTATATATAATATGAATATATAATTTTTCCATATAATAGTCATATTACATGTTATTATGCTGACTTCAAATAATAGTTCCTCTCAAACTGGAGTGTGAGTTAAGAATAAAAATGCCTCAGAGTCTAAAGGGAAAGGTTTTTCAGTTGGAAAAAAAATAATGCATGAAGTGCAGGCTTTTTTTCAGTGGCAATCAAAATGCACATGATTACTGTCAGGTGTATTACAAGCAATGATTATCATTTTTCTGTCTTTTTTAAAATACAGATTCTTGATTAAAAATTTCAGCTTCACTGCCTGTCTAATTAATTACTGGGGCCATTCTGAGCAGAGCTGTTGGTCTAATTAGTCTGAAATGGGAGCTGATGCTGATCATTCTGCATGTTACAGCTGTCACTGTGGCCTCTCCCTCAGGTGCCCCATCAGCACATGCACATACTGGCCCTGCATGGCCCTGTACTACCATGAGGCAGAGATGCCCCAATTGTCCAATGACTTCTTGCTGAAATGCTAATGAAGCACAAAGCAGCAATGTGTGACATGAAACATCTTTCCATACACATTGGGGGAGTAACCAAACAGAAGCAATGAAAGAAGATTTTAACTTATACCCATAAACATAAGCAGACACATTCATACAGCATCATCTTACATATACATTCATACAGTATCATCTTACAGACAACACTCTCTGTTAGACTTTTCTGTGCCTCATGAACAGATCTCTTGGGAAAAACATTTTACAATATTTTATTTTGGCCAAACAACCTATAACTTGAGTACATAATTATACATTTCAAAATTACTTCTATTAAAATATGCTTAAAGTGTCCTGTAAAATGTACTGACAGGCATTTCTGGTAAAGTCAAATATAACTTAATGTAATTTCTATTGAGAATTGTGTGTCATGTATTTAGATATATTTGTAATTACATATTTATAGTTATAAAGTTGAAATTTAATATGTACATTAATATATAAAATATGTTAACAGTAAATGCCATATGGAATAAGACAGTACAGTTAAAATTATAGTCAAAAACTTTGTATGCAATTTAGTATGTTAGTCAAAACAAAATAAGTGTACTTCTTTGAAGCTGGGCAAGAGATTATTAAAATAAAATTATAAAAAAAGTGTAAAGTAAAACATTTTACATTATTACAAAGAGCTTTTTTAAAAGTGTACTAAAGTGTGTTAAGAAGGTGTACTCTCATCAAGTACGTGGACATGGCCTTTTATTCCATTTCTATTATATTATCTGCAAGTATAGTTTTTAATATGTATGCATTTAGCAGACACTTGCAAGGAGTAATATGTAAATATATTTGTAATTACATATTTATAGCTAATAAATGTAATAATATATATAACTAACTAAATGGGCATTAACCAGTGCTTTGGGCGAAAACCAGACTAGCTTTGTTTCATCTGCTTATGTCTGAAGACTTTCAGTCTTTGTACATCCACCAATTTACTATCACAGTCTTTCTATATACCAGTAATGACAGTGATTGTGTTAGTTACTATCTTTGTGTGGAAATTTGGGTTTGCTGACTTTGTAAGAAAAGACTCGTTACGAGACAAGACCTCATTACCACTTCAAGGTAATGTCTGAAACCTGATATCTTCATCTATCTCTCTGTCATGTCAATGCTAAAAAGAAAAGGTCCATGCCTACATATACAGTAGCTGGGGAAACAGCATAATGTAGGCAGTTGTGGGGCAGTCGTGGCCTAGTGGATAGAGCGTTGGATTTGTAATCCGAGGTTGTGGGTTCGAATCTCGGCTCCAGCAGGAATTGTCCACGACTGAGGTGAGACCCTTGAGCAAGGCACCGAACCCCCAACTGCTCCCGGGGCGCTGCAGTGTCGGCTGCCCACTGCTCCAAGTGTGTGTGCACTTGGATGGGTTAAATGCAGAGAATACATTTCACTGCTGGTTATACTCTGTATAATTGTGTATGTGACAAATAAAGCTCATCTATAGCAGTTTTCTAACTGAGGCTGAAAATTAAGCAATAGCTGTATGCACTCATCACACCAGTTCCAGTGTAAAATGGGTTAAAAGTAATAACAAAAAAAAACATAAGAGACCCAGTTATATTTACCTGATAGATCTGAGACAAAGCTTGATAAACGTACATATTGACTCTGTTTCAACATCTAAAATGTTCTATTACAATGACAGTACTGTAACTGAGAAGGAATCTCAAAAAGTGACAAATATGACGCATTCCGCATAGGCAGTGTTAACAACCATTTAGCCTCTCCTTTGAATATTTAACAGGGGCCCACAGCTAATTGTGACAAGTCAAAATAACGAATACATGTTTTCTTTAATATGTTAAGGGAACCATTTGAGGTTGAACTTTTGCAGCGGAAACATGCTACAAAAATGCTGTCTATGTTGTTTTTGTGTTTGTGTGTGTACATAATGTGCACTACACACTAATCATGGTAAACATTATCTAAGAAATGTTATTTGTTCAATCAACGTTGTCCACTCACATATACAATTTCCAAAATTAGAAATGTTAAAAATGCAAATGAGACCTTGGGTTATTATTTTCCACTCCGTGTTTCTGACATTTTGTCGACATGAGTAATTAATTTAGTCCCTTCTTTGGGTAAGTCCAAAGAGCCCAATTAACATGCCTAATGTTGCTGCATCATGTAAAAAAACATTGTTTTTTAATACCTGGAGAATAGTTAAATGACTTCCCTTCATTATTCAAATGTCTATGCAAAGTCTCCACATGGGGATGGCACAAACACGATAATCATGCAAAAAACATGAATGGATAAAACTGAGAGAGAAAAAAATAGGCTTTCTAGACACCACAGATATTTACACTTCCAAGTCATTTCTTCTCTTTTGTCAATAAAAACCCTATGATCCTATAATCATTAGCCATTTTTTTTACTTCCTGACTGTTTTATTGCAATTTTATCTTGACTGGGTGTTTTAAATTGCATTATTGTGGATATTGTACACCTAGACCTGACACAGTTATGTTGCAGATAAATGTATTTACTAGTTTGAATATTTGCTTGCAGCTTATAAGCTACACATGTGCTTGGAGTAAGATTATGATAAAATAGATAATGAGATGAAGTAAGTTGCAATTAGCAGGAGATCACAGGATGTGTTAGAAACATGTTACAATAGTAACAATCTTAGGAGCAGGAACTTGATGCGGAAGCAGTAGATGGTGTTGAGGGACAATTTATTGTTTATTTAATATGATTTGACGAAACAGTTTTTGTGTGCTGTTTTTAAGTTTCACAGTTAATATTTGTTTTTAATGAGGGCGAGAGGCCCCAAATAAAAGCATGAAAGCAGCATCCGGCTGTGCTATCCACTTCATATTGCCCTACAAGGTAAATATTATAAAGAGGTAACACATGTTGAGGTATGCTCAAAATTCAGCACATGCTGAGGTCTTGGATTTGAGGCAGACCCACAGCTGAAAAAATTATGTGTCCTTTCACAAATCATTGTGGCTGAGCGAAACTTTTTCACCAAGATACATTTCTTCTTCCAAGATTTTTAAGAGCTATAAGTAAACACATAAATAAGGAGAGAGTGAAGCCTAATGACTGCTTTTGTTAATTCACTTGTGTGCACAAAAATAAGGGATCGTGAATCCGCTAAGCCATATATGTGCACACACAAGAAAAAAAACAAGTTTGTTTTGTTTTTCCCTTACCTCAGCACATCTGAGAGAGATTTGTGGAACTGAAGAGCCCTGTCAAAACAAAGATGGCCAAAAGAGACTGGAGAGGGACAGGGTCCCGAGAAAGAAAGAGCCACTCAGAAGGCAGCTGGAAAAAGAGCATGTGGTTTCCCCCTGAGTACAGCTGCATTCACATGTGTCTGACTTTCTTACCTTCTCTTTGGTCTCAGTCTTTCTTGCTCTCTTTTTCTCCTGTTCGCTCTCAGAGGAGACTGTCACAGCTGGTTGTACTTACAGACTTCTGTGGTAACGCATGTGTTTCATTATCCTTGGACGTGTGTTTTGCACCAGTTCTAGTCATGTTATTGTTAGGATGTGGTAAAATTATAAATATGGGATGCAGATAGGAGGAGGGTGTAGGTTGGAGTTGATGCTGGGTTGGTGGGGGAGATATGTGACTCATTAACTCTGGGCCACTGCTTGTTCTCATGACTGTGTGGCAATAAAAGGTCTGCCACAATTTGTAGTGCTAATGACTTAATACTGCACAGCCTAGAAGATGTACAAACATCCGTCAATAGCTGTATAATTGCATTGGGCCATCTTAGTTGAATGAAGTGGACCATTGTAGGATCCAGGGAGTAGTAGGTGGTGATTTTGTTGGGTCGATTGCAGGATGGCAATCAAATCCTTGGCAAACATTCCCTGTTACATATATGCTAAAAACTACAGCTTTTGAAGAACAGTTCCACTGGGTTGGACAATTACCCAAAAAATCATTGACCCTAAAAAAAACCCATAAAAAACCCACCTACCTTTCACTGGAAATTAAACTTTATACCACATGCATGCCTTGTATTGATACGTAACAGCATATGCATGCTTTGTATTGCTTACAAACACTAACATTCTCGTTCTGTGCATGCAATCTTTTAGTTATGCATACAACTTCTAACATTAGAAATGTGTATATGCATTGCAAATAAGAAGTATTATGAGTAGTTGAAAAAAAATGGTGTGACAGCAAAAATGTACAAAAACAAACTTAGCATACAAATAACATGGGAAAAATGTATCTTCATTCTTATAGTTACAAAAAGCATGAGTGAGGTTTATCTTCAATGTTAGAGGTTATTATTATTATTATTTTCTTTTTCGTCACACCATAGGACACATTGTCACACATATGTCAACTACCCTTATATATTTGCAATTTAGAACTCCATAGTGTCCTGGTTGAAAAAAGCACAGTCCCCTTGCAGATATTTGACCTGTGACATGCAGATGGTCTCATCTCCTCTTCGCCCCTCAATATCTCTGAACTTTGTTTTGGCCTGATAAAGAGTGTGATGGACTTTCATTTACCCCCTTTCCACCAGCAGGAACCAGGTGCAGTTCAGAGCAGTGCTACTGCCAGTTCTTAGTTGGTTCGACTGCGAGCCCTTTAAGAACGGTTGCTTTTCTACAGGCTAGAGAGCCAATACAGAGCCAGGACATACGTCACTGAATACGTTCATGTTTCGTTTCACTAGCGCGGCAGCGCCAAACACAACAGACTTGTTCGTGGTGCATCGCGCCACTCAGATCGATCGGCACACAACACACTAAAGCACGCGAGAGCGATCTAAAGCATAAAGGCCGTCAGCTTTCCAGTCGCTCCCGCAGCACCCCGATGCCTCGCACCGAACGGTCGTGTAGCGCCGATCCATCCCGAACAAGTCTAAACAAACTACCACCATGGCGGACGTTGTGTTGTTATTGACGTTCATTTGCGAATCTTCCACATCGGCATGCAAACAGGCGAATCCCCGTGTACGTGTTTTTTACTATCAAAACACCACATTCTGGTCCCCATTTCTTTCTTTGTATTTCCGTCACCCTCCCCGCCCCCAGCCCCTGACGCAAGCGGTTCTTCCTTCTAGCCCAGCAATGTTTTGGGGCAACTACCTTACGAACCGCTTTTTCGGATCGGAGCTGGTTATGTAGGGTCGAAAAACAAAGAACGGTTTGAAACTAGGCTCTGGCTCTGAACCAGCACTGAAACTGCTTTGGTGAAAAGGGGTAGCTGAGTCTCTCTGACTTTTTAGTCATTCACACACAACCACTTAGTATTATCCAGATGGGCAGGGACAGTTGGGGTTGTCTCTGTGGTCATGTAGAGAGTACAAGTGATACCTAGGACCAGTCTCTGTCTATATCTACCTTCCCTCTCTCCCTTTACTCTTCACATTTCTTTCCCAAACCACTCATAATGCACTATATGCTAATGAAGAACCCTACAAGTCTTAGAGGAGCAATACCTCTTTTCAGGATGCAGCTGTAAAAGTTGGCATTGCATCATGCGACCCAAGGTAATGCACATACACACATGCAGAATGGGACTTTATTACTGCAAATAACAGCCATTTTTTGAAATGAAAACAATAATATTCCTATTTGTGAATTGTTGTCTTGTTTTAGAGTAAAAAAAATGAGAATGAGAAAAAAACACATATTTTTCGATTCTCCTCTTCCCCCCCTCTCTCTCTCCCCTCTCTCTCTCTCTCTCGCTGGGTAAATAAATTGCTATCAATAATAACAACAATAATTGTAAAACATTCAGTGACACTGCACAAAAAATCATTTATAGATTCCAAATGTTTAAATGAAGAAAACACATTTATATGGCTTATACTAAATACAATTTGTTAGTATGTATATATATATATATATATATATATATATATATATATATATATATATTTATATATATATATATATATATATATATATATAGAATGTATATATATATATATATATGTATATATATATAAAATATATATATATATATAAATATTTATTTCTTTTCTTTTATTTTTGTTTTGGAGAGAGTTTATAAGAAAGATCATAATACATTTTAGAAGACCCAGAAGTCTTGTCTGTATGTCTACACATCCTTGCTGGTCCTGTGCAATCAATATGGAGCTGTCCCCTCCTTCTGGGGTCAATCTGGGAGCAAAATACTTGTGGTCTGACTAATGCTACTACTGTGGCGGTATGAGGATATCCACATCTATACAGAAAAACATTACACTGTTGCTTTTTATGTCAGTTGCGTGGGAAGTTTGTTTTATACAATTATATAGTTCCTGTGTTTGCAATACTGACTGTGTGTGTTTGTGTGTGTATTTTATTAGTCTTTTGTTCTTTGTCCAGTTTACTCTAGCGTTGGTTGCCATCACACGCAATCTTTTGTGGGGTAATCAGAGCAGGTGGCAAAGCCTGCTGGGAATTAGTCTTTATCAACAGAAGACAAATACGAGCCAAGGAAAGACTCAAAACATGCAGTGTGTGCTACATACAATACCTCTGTGTTTTATTAGTTGTTTTATTCATGCTATGTCATGTGACAAGAGGGAAAAGTCAAGAAAGAAAAGCCTAGAACCTGTTCTACACTTGGTCTTAGTTTTTTAATCAACAGTTGAGAACCTGATCAAAAACTTGAACAAGAATCAACTTTCTGGTATTTGGAAATATATATATATATATTTTAATACAGACTTACAGACACCGACTTACCAAATATTTCTGTCTATAAAAAACTGAGGATTGTCTTTGAAAGACAACTTAGCAACATATAGACCCTTTTTCGGTTAGTAAACATTGTTTAGCAAACATCACAACAAGATTATATTTTAAGCTTCTTTATTAGCCAGTTTTCCAGTTTTATCAGTTTTAGCTTCTTTATTATCCAGTTTTCCCTTTGTTTTGCCTCCAGCTAGCACTGTGACGTAATCGTGACGTGGGCACAAAAAGAGTGCCCATTATCTGTAGAGAATGAGAATGTGACGTAATGCCGTGTTGAGTTCTGGGAAACTGCTTTGTTTATTCGCCATACTTGCAGGATAGCGCTGCCTTTCTGCTATTGAGTTTAGGGCAGTATTTGATTATCTTTTTTGTGATTGTGAAAAACGTCACCATTGTATGTCATTCATGCTGCATTGAGAATTGCAATAGTAATATTATCATCCGGAGAGAAAACTGGATAAAGTAGTATGTTTTTTCACCTTTTTCTGTGTAAAACACCAAAGGAAGCAGGTCGCGGAGAAGAAGTTGAATAGTAAATCTAATGTCACTGATTAAACCTACTGCCTCTCACTCAATAAAAGAATCACATTTCTGTGTTTTTTTTGAAAGATTTGATTTTGATGGTTTTATAATTAACGTTACCTTCTTTGCTAGTATGACTCTCACTAGACTTGAGAATTAGCAGAACTTGAACAGGGGACTTTCTAAAATGCTTAAAATGGCGTACTGTACCAAGACAGTGATAACTACAAAACTGTAACGCGTGTATTTACGTTAAGCATTTTCCTCTCATAAGAACACGCTTATTGCACAGATACAGTGATAAAAGACCACATTCTGTACACACCTTTCTAATAAATCTGAATAATATAATAAATCATAATATGTGCAGAAAAACAGATGAGCATTAAATATCAATGTCTTAATCCATAAGCGCTTTCTACTTTACGATTTTATAAAGGGAGGAAAACGCTTTGTTTAAACATTCCCTGTCTGGCTCACTTGCATGTCTTTTAGCATATATCTTAGTACAGTAAACCAGCATTTTATAATGCTATAAAACTGTTCACAAGTTCATAGGGATTAGGTTTTAGTTTGTGACTTTAGTTTAGTCGCTGAATGTGACCCACAATCTCTGATGATCCTCTGAGGCCATGGAAATAGTAATATTTATAATGACAACAATTATACTTTGTAATTTAAAAGTTTCCAACAAAGAAATGGATCGACTTCTATCAGCTTGTTGAACACACTTTTATTTGTATAATTTAATATGACGGCTGAAGCAGCAGCGAGCGTCCAGCGGGTGACACTGTTTTCACCATAATCAGATCAACACAGTAAATTAAATTATACAAAACTTAAGAGAAAAAAATCTAATTATCATGTCATAAATTAGCTTCTCTTCTCTGCAAACGATGCGATAAAGAATAAATAATTGTTTAGCTTAAAGGCAAAAAACAAAACAAAATATATCCATATAAAGAATGAGAATTAACCATGGAAATGGACAGCGTATCCTGCTAATATGGTGGCGCCTTCCCGAAATGCAATGCGGAGTGAAAAGAATGCGACGTAACTCTTCATTCTCTATAGCATCTTTACAGTTTTTACAGAATGTGGGATTTCAGATGTGTAAAGCACAAGCAACATTTCTGTAAATGGATAAACTCAGTAAACTCTGATTTATTGTTGGGCTTTCTATTGTGCCGTTTGTATTATTACTTGGTGGTACAGTATATTGGAATATAACTTTAAATAAAAATTCCCAAATAGGCAAATTACGAGTAGTCTGTTTATTAAGTTATGTGGGACAAAATCGAATTAATAATAAAAAAAAAACATACAGTACAATTACAAAGGGCGGGGCTTGAATTTAGAGAGAAAAACAAACAAGTTAATACATTGTTGCCATATTCAGACTTGTGTTCAAAACTCTATCTGACACTATGGCTGGGCGATATATCGAGTTTGTACGATATACGATACAAAACACAGAAATAAATCATTAAACAAAATAGTGACTGTGTAAAACTAATGGATTCTTCTATATGATACCACAAAGCATATAGTTATTATTCGTTATAATTTATGTATATAATAAATATACAGCATAAATATAACTAGGCTGAATATTTAATAAAATAGCATGCAGTTTACCTGGCCAGGAAGCATTTTAAGTATTTATAAAATTATGCAAAATATATAACCATGTCACAATGATAAGTGAACTAAAGTGACATTTCAACACATCATGAAGAGACAACCACTATTAAATTGCTTGTAAAGCTTAGCAAGATATGATTGATTGGCCAACTGCATGTCAAATGTCTCAATTAAAATATTAACAAATTAATTGATTTAAGTAATTACTGTGTGTGGTGTGTGTGTACTTGTGGGTGTGTGAATAATATAGTTTAGTATTTATATTTAATATCACTGATATTAGTGTTACAGAATTTTATGATTATTATCAATGTACAATTGAAATGTGTTGCATTTGCCTCATTTTAACAATTCAGAAAGTGGTTTTGTTAAAGGGATAGTTCACCCAAAAATTAAAATGTTATGTTTATTTGCTTACCCCAAGGGCATCCAAGATGTAGGTGACTTTGTTTCTTCAGTAGAACACAAATGCAGATTTTTTAACTCAAACCGTTGCAGTCTGACAGTCATATAATGTCAGTCGATGGGACTCACGACTTTGAGAGAAAAAAAAAACATACACAGACAAAACCAAATTAAACCCTGAGGCTCGTGACGATTCATTGAGGTCTAAAGACATGAAACGATTGGTCTGTACAAGAAACGGAACAGTATTTATATCATTGTTTACTTCTGATCCGCCGCACGGTCAAACTGTCCTGAGCTTGTTCACACAATATCCGGTGCATGATGCGTCTTCTTCTTCTTGCTTTACGGCGGATCGCGGACTTATACGTGCATTACCATCACCTATCTCTCAAATGGACCATTTAAACTCCTAATTGAGATTGTAGATAGAGTGTCAATGGTCCATTTGAGAGATAGGACCATCTAGATATTTATTTTTTCTCAAAGCCATGAGTTTCATTCACTGACATTATATGACTGAAAGACTGCAACGGTTTGAGTTACACATCTTTGTTTGTGTTCTACTGAAGAAACAAAGTCATCTACATCTTGGATGCCCTTGCCATTCAAATTGCAGTCACATGTTTACCGAAGGGTTCTAAACTGTTTTTTTTTTTTTTTTTTTATATGTGAAAAAATATGTCAAACTTTTTAAAGTACATATTAGGGTATATTTTTTTATCTGTAGAATTTTGAATACATGTTAAAATTGACATACAATGAAAGGAAGTGCTCACATGTACAGCAGCTTTCCTGAGTGCAGGGGAGGGGTATGCGGATTGGCGTTGTCCAGAGAAGGCCTGTCCACCATCTGGCTCAGGAATGTGCAGCCCCTATCAAATGGATTGACAGAGGCCTCTCTTTGTCTGAATGCTCTGTGCCTCCAGATAGCTATAAAACACCTGGATCAATCAGCGGGTGACAGCACAGAGACAACGAGAGAGAAAAAGAAGATCAGTCGCTGGCAGAAGCGGCTCACCCCCCTCCCTTGTCCTCCTGAGGCGGCCTCATGCCCCCCTCCCTGTGCCCCTTTCTCCAGCACTTTGAACACAGTTATGTCTCTGGATACTGCAGTAGGTTGTCACTGGTTTGATCTCTGTCAGCTGAGTCTTTGAGAGGAGTTCACAGGGTCCTCAGTGGTCCAAGAAACAATCACCCTGGACTTGTCTTTGTCTCTCTCTTCCGTTCAGTGTCCACTCTGTACTGCCTACACTCTGACTGATGTCCTTCATATTTAGCTGGACATATATGCACTGATGTGAATAGCAAATCAGCATTATTAGAGTTGATAGAGCACACTTGCTGACTAGAATAATCTTGGTCATATTGGTCATGCCTATAGCCAAAAATGCTCTACAGGCCATAAATGCTCAGGGAATTATTATTTATTATTATTTTTTTTTTTATCTCACAAACATTTTTCTATACATCCATCCACACACACACACACACACACACACACACACACACACACACACACACACACACACACACACACACACACACACACACACACACACACACACACACACACACACACACACACACACACACACACACACACACACACACACACACACACACACACACACACACACACACACACACATTCAGACATTTGCATTTATTTATTTATTTATATATCTAACACTTCTTAGATGTCAGGTATAAAATTACACAATGATGAACATCAACTCATCAACTCTTTTATTTTTATTTTATTTTTATTTTTGGAAAATAATGTTAGGCATTGTTAAAAATGTAAAATATTTTATGGGAAAGTATTTTAAGTATTTAAAGTGTAAGTCAACGAGTTGCATGAAAACAAATGTATGAGGGGAATAATGGGGGGAAAAGAGTATCAGTCTTGCCTAATGTTACATCTGTAGTATTCTGAATTAATGGATTCATATAGTGTCATCATACAAACTGTAAACCCTTTTACACATGAACCATTCAAAATGTTTACTAATAATTTTATGCTAATAGAAATATAAATAAATAAATAAATAAATATATTTATAATAAATTCTATTAAGTAAATAATTTTTAATGCATCATATTTTATTAAAAACATTTGATATTAAACATCATCATCTGCTCTGCTCGGAGTGTTAAAAGATTTGTGCATCTCTAAAGTTGCACATGCCTAAACGGGTTCTCATTGTAGATGCTGTCAGTATATTGATATTGTATTTTTCAATGTCAATACAAATACACAAAAATCATGTGTACACTTTACAAATGAATATGCACTTCACGCATGGATACACATAGTATGCTGGACTTGAATACGTACAGCGTACTCTGAATAAAATCAACTCTTTTTTTTGTACATTTAGAAAGTTAGAAAGTGTAATTTAGAAAGTCCAATAATGCCTTTCATGGTGCACTGCCTGTCTTTATTTGTTACATTTTTTCCTGCCTTGCCTGTACTTTTATGGCAGGATATTGACAACATTTTGTAAGCTAAGCCTTGAATAAGACCAATCTTGTGGGTGGTAGAGAGGACGAGATGCTTTTAGTGTTTGCCGGCGACCTGATGTCAGCACAGTTGGTCTGTGAGGCGTGTGTGTGCTCTTGTGTAAATGTAAAAGACACAGGAATCAATAGAGATTGCTGGAATAATGCTTTAGGATCTCAGCTACAGGTTTAGCCTATAATCAGCTTGGGATCCATACTGTTCCATGTTTTTGTGCATAAGTACCCTAAACAAGTATGCCATGTGATCTGTAGCTTCTATTGTTTTCAGCACATGCCATTAATATAAATCTATCACATGGATAATGCAATACCGACACTGCTCATTTGTAAACTGACATCCTAATGTAGCTCGTAATTATTTAATTAAACAACATTAACTATCACATTAGTTGTCATACCCCACATTTGATGTTTCCATTTTACTTAGTGGTTTTTCAGCTCCATCTTCTTTTGTATTTTAGTGGCATCTTTCCAATATGCGATGTAATTTTGTTTTTGTAACTGTGTGATTTGGTTGGGCCTGATTGTGCTGTGCTGGTTTGGGTGTAGTGTGAGTGCCAGCTGTAAAAGTACGCTCTTCTGCAGATTCTGCTCCTGCCACTGCAGAGCTTCAACCTGGTAAGAGCTCGGATCACTGCATTTCAGATGCTGATGGAATTTCACAGCTCTCTTTTGAAAATTAATTAATAGTGGGTATTACTCTCTCTCTCTCTCTCTCTCTCTCTCTCTCTCTCTCTCTCTCTCTCTCTCTCTCTCTCTCTCTTTTATCATGGCTCATGTGATAAATGACTGTGATACAATAGACCTCATTATTCAATGAATCATGCATGTTTAGACCAAATGACCATACGTCAGCCTGACTTGTAAACTGATGTCATAGTAGCAGTGATTTTGTTTAAATGAATTAATTCAGAGTAATTTTTTCAGCTTTATCTGGGTTTTATTTCAATAAAAAAATTTTTTTTAATAAACAATAAAAAAACAGAATAATAATTGACAATAAATAAAAAAAACTCAGGTAGATACTAAACAGAACTCAGTTTCTGTGCTACCTAACTACATATGAGATACATATACAGTACTATATATATATATATATTTATTATTTATAATAATATAGAACTACGATACTCTGAATAAAAAAACAGTAATTGGCAATAAATATATATATATATTCAGAAAATACATAAATTACTCTCTTTATAAATGGGACCATTACATCATTGATTTGATTTTTTTTATGAAGTCTTGAGTTGATAGACAAAAGGGAAAAAATAAATAAATCATTGGTTCACCTGAATCATGAAAAACTGAGTGAACATTCCTGCTGTAGCTTCATAGGCAATATTTTCATTGGCAAAACTGAACAAAAACAGAAAATATTGTGAATAAAATACAACACAATATTCACTTCTTATTTACTGAACTGTTGTTTAAAACCAGTATCACATTTACACTGCTATTTGGGACAAAAACAAAACTTGTGTGATATGTGGTTGCCCTTGTTGCTTGTGTGAAAATCTTTTGTAATAAAACATTATAAATGATCAAAAGCTTATTTCTAGTAGATTTCAACTGCTCAACCTTCAACATTTTGGTCATGTTGTTTCTGTCACATGACCAAAATAAATAGAGGATGGAAATGTTATGGGGTGCAGAAAAAAAGTGAACATTAAAAATAATGCATTAAAACATCTCTTCCATCTTTATTTGACCCTCTAACTCTAGCACTCTCTATTCTAAATTTATTTTATCTAATGTCTTCTTTTATTTAAAAAAAAACCCCACAAACATTTGACCCTCTTTCAATGCATATTTATTCTTATGCTAGCTTTTCTTGTAAAACTAACACTAAGTTTAATGTTTCTATATTTTACATACAGTTTTCAAAAAAAAAAAAAATCCTCCTACGTGTACTGCGTTAGGCTAAAGACTTGATGGCACTTGCATTATTGCTCTTTTGTTGGTTTTGATTGCTTCTAAATGTCCTCATTTTGTAAGTCGCTTTGGATAAAAGCATTAAAACTAAATAAATAAATAAAATAAATAAATAAATAAAAAAGGACAGTTAAAACAGAGACTGATAAGCTTATCATGTTTTTTTATTGTAAGTCATAAAGTAAGTGCACATTTAACGTTGTAGCCTGAGAGTGTAAGAGATTGATGTTAATATTAGTTTATTTCTGAGTATCTCGGTATGTTTGTGAATGGGCATTATACTTATATTGGCGATAAAAGGAGGAGATTGTTAACAGAGATACAAACTAGTCACATTTTGCCATACATCACAGCCTTGAATTCAAAATAGGTCATTTGTGTGATTCATGTAGAAAGTGGGTTTTTGAAACTCTTACTACGTCATACTTCAGTACCAACAGTGCTGAAAAGTGAAAAGTGATTTTTATTTGTTATAATAAAATAGTGATTATCTTATATCTAAATATAAATCCAAAATCAAAACACGCGAAAATAAATATATTAGGGAGTCGAAATGTCAAATGAGCTAGTGATCCTCTGCAGCCTTTGGTTGGTTATAGTGGGGACATCATGTCATATCATTTCAGAAGTCTTCCACTTCAGCATGCCACATTTTCCATGACTTATCTGCACTAATAAAAGTGTGTGGGGGGGGAAAAATCATGATCATGTTTTAAGTGAATTTCAAACAATGTTTTCATTTGATATAAAAATATAAAAAGGGCAAATCAATCAATCAATCAATCAATCAATCAATCAATCAATCAATCAATCAATCAATCAATCAATCAATCAATCAATCAATCAATCAATCAATCAATCAATCAATCCCTCCAAACCTGCTTAACTAAGAAGTGAGCAACATGTGTTGATTACAAATAAATAAATAAATAAAGTGTTCTACTGTCTGGGGTCGAACAGCCATCAGGGGGTTAAAGCAAGTAGACTTTAGGCCTAATCTTCTGTTAATGCAGATGAGCGTGTTATGTCTTGCAGCATGCAGTCAAAATTTATAGAAAAAAACTACTAAATGTGTGAGTAAATTAACTTATCCAGATATAATTGAATAATTACAGAAGCTTAGTCATTGATTTGCAGAAAGTTTTTTTGTGAGGGATAGTGTTAGGGGATAGAATTTACAGAGACATTATCTTGCATACCCCTCAGCAAACATGCAGTTGCGCCCCTGATCTGTATCATGAACTATATTTACTCAGGGCATGAAAATGTAAAATCACGTATAAATGCAATTATGTAATGTTGAAAAAGATAACAATCAGGAAGACAAACATTTTTTTTTCTTTTTTTCTGAGAGACCTTTACAGCAGAGGTGTGAGAGAACATGAACAGCGTGGTCTTTTCAGTGGCAGTGTGATTAAGGCGATCTCTTATCACACAATGCCATTGTATTGTCCTGCCAGGCAGGCTGTCTCATTGGGACACTTAACCCCTCATTGCTAAAAGCTTTTGGGGTCAGCTCCGGTTCAGTCTCCACACCGAGTAATGGCGGCTTTTGTCAAAACAAAGGACATTCAAATTGGGCAAAAGCAGACCAGGCTTCAGGTGAGAGGAAGGAAGAGCTCATCTAAATGCCTCTACATGAATATGGCATAAGACAGAGTGTGGATGCCTTGTTAGCACAATGTCACTCAGCTTGACAGTGAGACATAAGCATGACTGCATTAGTTTGAGACATAATTCACATTAATAAATGATGACATGTTTGAGTGAAAACATTTTTGGGGGATATTTATTGGAAAGAATGCTTCATCAAATAATCTTCAACAAAAAGATTGCAAAGTTTAACTAATTAAATTTTAATTTGGTAATTTTTCATACACAATTAATAAATCAGAAAGGGCAAAGACTACATATACATATAAAGATTGGTAATCACAGCTGTTGTTATCATTTAATGCATAACAGTTTATGAATCTTTCAATGATGATTATTTGCTTGTTCATTTACAGGCCATCCGCTGTACTCTGGTAAACTGCACATGTGAGTGTTTCCAGCCTGGAAAAATCCAGCTCCGGACTTGTGACCAGTGCAAGCATGGATGGGTCGCGCATGGTGAGTATCTTTTAGTGTATGTGTGTAAAACCAGCCTGGTCTCAATGCTCCATTGCTCAGTACATAGCTATTTGTGTGCAACATTTACAGGTGTGACAACTATTCATATTTGCTATTAATTGGATTAATTAATCAACATATCATGTAATTAATTAGATTAAAAATGTTAGATTTTGAGAACATTGAAAGATAGTATTAAAACAAATGGTCTCTGATCCATTATTAATGTTTCCTAAAAGTACACTCAAACGTACTAGTGTATGCTAAACTATATTTGCTATTCAGTAAAACCTTTTAGACTAATTGAGTAAAAACATTCAATTTGAATTCACAGCATATACAGGGATATTAATATATACTTACTTAAGTGTCCTTTTTTAAATTAAGATACAGTCTTTCAGCCTTTTAGATCTTTTCAGATCTTTTACTGGGTTTCCGCTTTGTCTGTCATCGGTTATCCAATTGTTTAGCTAAATTGTCAAAACACAAGTTTAAATAGAATAGTTGATTTAGTATTTCAATGACACATATATTAGCAAATGTTTATATGTGGGTCTCTTAATGTGTGGTAAGGACTTGCAGATTCAAATGACAAATGGTACAATGTCACAAAGTAGCAGTTAAAGTCACGTATGTGCAATAGCACTTAATATATCTGAAAGGCAAATAAAGCATGGCATTTAACTTGACATTAGTGAGTAAACTCTTGATTCTACATTTGGTGGTCTTGCTGTTTTCATGTGTGCCTAGAGGGGGGGGGGGGGGCTCCAGTGGGTCATGGGTTTAACCTGATCTGTCTTTATCTGTCCTTTTATCTGGTCCCCTTCTTTCTCCTCTGAGCCCAGTGAAGTTATTGCTTCTCATAAAACTGCCTCTTTAGCCAGTCGATATGCTGTGACTCGCATATCCATTTTTATTCTCTCACTTTTCTCTGCATGCTTCCGTGTCTTCATTCGTGTAGCGTTTAATTCACTAATAACTGTCCTTTCACTTATTACATTATACTGAAAATAAAAAAGCATAGTAAGGTCAAAAAGTAGCTTAAGTGCTGGTGAAAACATCAAATGAAAGGAGATGACAGTCAAACAGCATAGAGTTAAGTAAGAAAAGAGAGAGGGAGAAACAGACATTTGGTTTCATAGAGAGAAAAAAGAAAACACCTGTTGGGTTGGGATGAAAGGAAAATAGACAGGCCTAAAGGGACCATCACAGGGGCCCTTCGCCTAGTTTTAACTGTCAGCCGCTATTCTTCCTCCCTTCCTCTTTTTCTCACTCTTCTCTACCATAGAGTTCTCATTTTGTCTGTAGTGTTGGCAGCCATTCTGACAAGTAGTTCTTCATTTTTTATTATGTTCGTGTCTAGCAGGCTCTGTTGTCAGGCAAAGATCTAGTCAGCACAACAACCAGTCTTGAACTGAGGGGAAAAAACAGATGTTGTACAGAGTCAGAGAGAGAGTTCATAGAAAAAAGAGAAACAGATAATATTGATGCCACTATCATTTCTTCATGGAAATATCATTATCTAAGTGTGCATTTCGTTCACACAGAAAATCAGTAAAATGAAGAATGTCCTGTGTCGACACAGTTCATAGTTCAATAATATACTTCAAATAAAAGACAATACACCACATTTATCTTATATGTTTACTATCAACTGAATTGTGCACGGGTGTCCTGTTACAACCAGCTTTGTGTTACAAACTAATAATTTAAATGGAATGATGTTAAAGTACACATTATGTAAGTAGAAGTAATGCAGTGTAATGCAAAGTGTGACCACATATTTAGCCTTCTGGTGAACGAATATAAGTTAGAAAATCTTATATAGTATGTGTTTAGCATTTAAGCAATAATAATAATTTTGTGTTGTTGTTTTTGTGATTATAGCTCTAGACAAGCTGAGCACACAGCATCTCTACCACCCAGCACAGGTGGAGATTGTACAGTCCAATGTGGTGTTTGACATTAGCAGTCTGATGCTGTATGGAACTCAGGCAGTACCTGTGAGGTTGAAGATTCTGCTGGACCGTCTGTTCAGCGTTCTCAAACAGGAAGAGGTTCTGCACATCCTCCATGGCCTGGGCTGGACCCTGAGAGACTACGTTAGAGGCTACATACTACAGGTAAATTAAAAACTACAAATAAAAAAAAAAGAGAAAAGTATTAGGTAGATAACATATCTGACATATTAATCATAATAAAAACAACTTTAATATGAATATAATCTTTAATTTTAATAAATAATAAGGTAAGCATTTTGCATATCTAAACATGAATGTTAAAAGCTATACATAAAATAACCCCTGAACAATGGATTTTTAGCTCTATTAATTTGTATTTATTTATTTATTTATTTAGTCATTTAGCAGACACTTTTATCCAAAGCGACTTACAAATGAGGACATTATAGAAGCAATCAAAACTAACAAAAGAGCAACAACATGCAAGTGCTATTACAAGTCCTGGTTAGCCTAAGGCAGTACACGTAGGAAGGTTTTGTTTAATTTTTTTTTTTTTTTTTTTTAAGAAAACGAGTATACAGAATATAAAAAAATAAACTTAGTGTTAGTTTTACAAGAAAAGCTAGCAGTTAGAAAATAAATATGCTATTGATAGAGGGTCAAATGTGTCTGTGTTTTTTTAAATAAAAAAGAAGACAGATTAGATTAAATAAAATTAGAATAGAGAGTGCTAGAATTAGAGGGTCAAATAAAGACGGAAGAGATGTGTTTTTAGCCGTTTCTTGAAGATGGGTAAGGATTCAGCTACTCGGATTGAGTTAGGCAGGTCATTCCACCAGATGGGAACAGTTAATGAAAAAGTCAGTGAAAGTGATTTTGTGCCTCTTTGGGATGGTACAGTAATGTGTCGTTTACTTGCAGAACGCAAGCTTCTAGAGGGCATATACGTCTGAAGTAATGAATTTAGGTAAAGGGGTGCAGAGCCAGAGGTGGTTCTGTAGGCAAACATTAATGCCTTGAATTTAATGCGAGCAGCTATTTGTAGCCAGTGCAAATTGATGAACAGAGGTGTGACGTGCGTTCTTTTCGACTCATTAAAGATTAATCTTGCAGCAGCATTTTGGATTAATTGTAGAGGTTTGATGGACCTGGCTGGAAGGCCTGCCAAGAGAGTATTGCAATAGTCAAGTCTGGACAGAACAAGAGCCTGAACAAGGAGTTGTGTTGCATATTCCGAGAGAAAGGGCCTGATCTTCTTAATATTATATAATGCAAATCTACAGGACCAGGCAGTTTTAGTAATGTGGTCTGAGAAATTCAGCTTATCATCAATCACAACTGGCTATTTTTGAAGGAGTTATGGTTGATGAGCCTAACCGGAAGGTGAAATTGTGATGAAACGATGGAGAAATCAGAATTTAAGAAAAGATAGAATAAAAAAATAAATAAATACAGAGAAGAACATCATTCTTGAATTTTCATGGCTGCAGCCAATAGCAGACTATAGAACCACCATGATGCTTTCCCTCCCTCTCACTCCATTAATTGGAATCAGACACATTTCTTAATCAAAGGTACAGGGCTTTTGGGTTCGCAACAAAACCAAAGTGTTCCTGTATGAATTAGTTAGGAGCAACTGAACATGTGCTTGTGGTTAGCCTTGTGTGTCCAATGCTAATAGCAGATTGAGGTGGATGGCTTTGGTTTGGAGACCATGCCTAAGTGGAACAGCATGCTGAGCTCGAAGGCGGTTTTGAGGCCTTGTACGAGGAAATGGCTTCTGTGAGTAAATCTCTCCCTCTCCCACACTTTTTCTCTCATCATTTGACTGGAAGGAATCGTGGAACAGTGATACAGTCATTTGTTGTGTGCGCAATGTCTGTTTGTCTTTCTCATTGCTCTCCCCCTGATGGCTTATCGGAAAATCCCCCAGACATTAAATATGACATGGCAAAATACTGACCACTGTATCTGATGTAGTCTGACATCTGAGAATTAAATAATGTCTCTGCACAGTGCATAATTTTTTGTGGGTTTGCAGTCAAGCAAGGACACTCAGTTGTTGTGTATAGTTCACAATGTTCCAGATGTTAGGTAGTAGGTGTAAAACTTTAGGCATTCTCATCTCTTAGCATTGATATTAGTATCACTTTTGAAAATAATTAAATTTGTATGTGATATTACTCTAATATAATTATACTTCATTAAGTACTGCCCTCAGTCTATAAAATATTGCTGAAATTATCTTGGCATCCACCCCACCTACCTTAATTACAAAAAAGAAAAGCTTACTAAAGTGCAAAATATTCAGCTTTTTAAAAACGAAACTTCCACCAATGGCCAGAAAAAAAATTGGGATTGATGCAGATAAGAGGTTTGATTTAGGACTGATAAAAAAATGCACTTAATGATTATTTCTCTTCTCTTCTCTTCTCTTCTCTTCTCTTCTCTTCTCTTCTCTTCTCTTCTCTCTTCTCTCTTCTCCTTTTCTCTTCTCTTCTCTTTCTCTCCTCTCTCTTCTCCTCTCTTCTCTTCTCCTCTCCTCTCCTCTCCTCTCCTCTTCTCTTCTCTCTCCTCTTCTCTTCTCTTCTCTCTCTCTCAGGCTGTCTGTTATATGCCTGTTCTTCTTTGTTTGACTTGTTTTCTTGTTATTTACCTGTTAGCTTTCCTCTCGACCTCATCTGTCTGCCAGTCTAGAGGCAGAGTGTTGAGTACTGTTAATCAGAGCCTTGACACATGATGTCACAACCCACGGAAGGTGCCAGCAGGCGCATGTGCGCAAGAATCTTAATTGCAAACACATACATATTTCATGCAGAAAAGACAAGAAAGAGCTGTGGAAGATAGAAAGAATGAGAATGTGAAAAGACACAAAGTGATTGTTTATGTATGCACGCATACACTTGTACGTTTGAGTGTACTTTTAGGAAACATTAATAATGGATCAGAGACCATTTATTTTAATACTATCTTTCAATGTTATCAAAATCTAAAATTTTTAATCTAATTAATTACATGATATGTTGATTAATTAATCCAATTAATTGCAAATTTGGATGTGAAATCACACACAAAAGATAATTTAAAGCCAATATTGTGTTAAATAAGAAATTATTAAGTGGACATTACAATAGTAGCTTTAGAAATAAATATTTTATTTGATTCAATATAAAATGTATTACACATAAAAGTTTAGGCTACAACAGTCTAACATAAACTATGAAACATAAAAGAAGATAATTTGGGAAACATCTCAGTGTTTTTTGTTCACAATGAAAGTCATTGGTAACCAAAACAGCTTAGTTACCGACAGTCTTCAAAATAACTTTTTTTATGTTGTGCAAAAGAAGAAAGTCATACAGGTTTGAAATGACTACGTAATTGATGACAGAATAACAATTTATGGGTGAACTATAACCTTGAATTTTATTAATGAAATTTTATGTAAATAATACACTAAAACTACCAGCAGGTAGAGGTAAATGTCTTTATGAGTCATTCGTTCATTTGAATGAATGAACACTATTCGTTCAAAACACGGATCCATTCAGAAACGGAGATGCACACCAATTCTGCTATGGCTTTAATGCACTAGCATAGCCAGAAAAGAGATTCTGGGTATGCATCAGAAAAAAAACTGGGTGTGCCACATTTATTGTCATGATAATGTGCAAAAAACCCGACTCTGCATATCATAACGTTACAGAATAGACTGGGCTGATGTGTAAAACTATACTCAGGCTCGCCATATAATCATAAAACTATATAAAATATAACTACATGTGACGGCTCTAATATATTAATATTAATATATATTATATTAATAACGTGTTATTAACATGTCTAATCAGCACCTTGATATGCAACACCTGTGAAGTGGATGGATTATCTCGGCAAAGGAGAAGTGTTCACTAACACAGATTTAGACAGATTTGAGAGAAATAGGCCTTTTGTGTACATAGAAAAAGTCTTAGATCTTTGAGTTCAGCTCATGAAAAATGGGGGCAAAAACAAAAGTGTTGTATTTATAATTTTGTTCAGTATATATATATATATATATACACACACAGTATTCCTGTGGCTCAGTGGTTAGAGCATTGGTTGTGGGTTTGATTCCCAGGGAACACATGTACTGAAAAAAAATGTATAACCTGAATGCACTGTAAGTTGCTTTGGATAAAAGCATCTGCTAAATGCATTAATGTAAACGTAAAAAAAAATATAAATATATGCATGCATGTATGTATATATATTTTTTTTTCATGTAAATATAAGCCGTTATTTTGCCATGTGAGACATATTTTATCTGACAGATTAGTGGTCAGCTGGAGACATCTTTTGAGTATTTTGTGTCTGGCATTCACAATATGTAGAGTGCCACAATGGCAAGAGTGATGTTCAGCTCTCTATTGAGTCAGAGTGTTCATGGTCATTGTTAAACTCTGATTTATGAATAATCCCCTCTGCTTTTTCTTTCTCAATTCCTTCCATCTGCTGTCGAGCTGCCCCTAGATAGCATACCTGTCACCACTAATAATTCAACAATGCTTTATCTCAGAAGTCAAACCCGTTGCTTGTCATTCTTTTTTTCTGGTGCAGTTATCAACTGCTGTATCACACACACACACACACACACACACACACACACACACACACACACACACACACACACACACACACACACACACCCACAACACACACACACACACACACACACACACACACACACACACACACACACACACACACACACACACACACACACACACACACACACACACACACACACACACACACACACACACACACACACACACACACACACACACAAAATTGCGATTTCCTCCTGTGAGATTTTGCTGCGTAATCTTGATGCACTACACATCAGATACACTACCATTGTACATTTCCTCTCCTCTCCTTTTCTCTTCCTTTTTTGTTCTCTCGACCAATTTGGTTTTGCTCTTAACAATTTATTGAACATCTTATGTTCTAGATATGTTCAGGGTGGAAACCATTCCAAAATGTACAAATACAGGATCAGTCTTAAAAATGTAGGGCATTCGTCTGTTCCCATTCCCTTTAATGCTGTCAATTATTTATGTATTGCTATATCATTCAAATCATGCTATATCAATATATATTTTTTATAATTTTATTTTAAATGATGAAATATGCATAGACATATGCTTTGCTTACCTTGCTACTTTAACCATACAACAAACAAGCAAACAATTTAATTATTTCAGAAAACACAAACAATGTCTAAAAACAGGCTTAGAAACCTGGATGTGTGAATCTACTTTTATATTAATGGCAATAAAATATAATATTACAGATTATTTCCACTGCTTACACACAACATCTTTACTTGTTACACAGTTTCTGAAACCTGACATTCAAACACCATTGCCACACACCACATCAGCAAAATTATACACTAATTCTCGGCCTTTGACTCAGTTTTCAATTTCATAAAATACTTCTTGCAAAACACAACACACAACTTTGTAACACACAACAATCTACTTTAAATCTACTTTTTCTACATTAAATTTTTATTGTGTAATATATAATATTAATTAATAAATAAAAATTGTGTTGATAAATTGATAACTACAATAAATACATACACAACATTTTAATGTGTCCACCTTGGTATTGAAGAAGGTTGTAGCAACAGCACTCTATATATATATAATGTCATTTTTTTTAATTAGATTATTGTGTGGCTATAATAATAATGTATTTTAGTAATCATTTATATTATTTATATACTATTTTAAATATGTACTAAAATATTATGTACTATTATAATGTATACTATTATAAAGTGTACCATAACTTAATGCAATATTAATGCATTATAATTCAAGTCTAAATGATCCAAAGAGTGAATAAGATCAGTAAAGAATACTTGGAGCATACTCTCAAATGGGAACAGAAGAGCATGCACATGTGCATGTTTGAGCGTTTGCTGGCTGCCAAAATCTTGCATGCTGGATTCACATGCTCCTTTGTTCTTTTGCTTTTGTTCTGATCTGTTGTCCGAGTCTTGACTGCTGATAACTGTGTGCTCTTCTTGGCCCCTTCAGAAGGGGGCTTGTGTGTGTGCGTGTGTGGTGGGAGAATGTGCATCTTTCTAGACATCTCCTGTTAGTATGTGGGGTGATATGTGAAAAATGGACAAGAATCCTGAGAGTGCCAGCACACTCCCTAGTCCCTTGCCAGCACCCTCTTCTTTCCCCTCTCCTCTTCCAGCTGTAAGATGTAAGCTGGAACACCAGCCTGACAGAAATGGAGACCAGATGCCTGTATTTCTCCGCTGTCACTTGGCCATTCCCCAACAGATGGAATTCCGATCAGTCTGGGCTGTCTCTTGTTCTTTTGGAAAGAGGGAGTGAGGAGGAGAGAGTCGGAAAGTGGGAAAGGGCCATGGCAGCCACTTTTGGATTTGCCCCAGCTAAGCGACATTCCCAGTAATGCTATTGTCCTTGTATAACATTCAGCTTCTGCTAGCTTCCTTTAGCTCTTTTATGAGAAGCAGTTTCTCTGACTCTGACTATGGTTCTAGGAGAGCCAGATGGAACTGCTAAGCTAAGCAAACTCCTTCCTTGCCCCGTCCTCTTCTCTCCAGCACTGAAACCCCCCACAACATTAATTTACCCAGCTTCCCCCCTTTCTCCCTCAGGGACAGACCAGGGTGTCCACACAATGAGCCTATTTTATTCAAATAAACCTGACATCTGGGTGCAGTATGCTTGGCCAATCTTGCATAGTGCAAAGGAATTTGTAGGGGGCACAACCCATTGTGCTTCAGTGAGGCACAATATGCTCCCTTCCTGATACATTTAATGAAGGATGTCCTCTAGCCAAAATACATGATTTGATTAAGAGAGGAGGTAACAGACCCCAGAAAACAGCAACCACAAGCTGCCTGACAGTCATTACACAGACAAAAACACATCACACAGTAGCCCTTCAGTGCCATGAGTGCATTTCACTCAAGCACATGCGCTGAAAAAGACACTCACTTTCCTATACTTAAATTATTATTTTTTTAAATACAAAATATATATACATGTATACATATATATATATATATATATATATATATATAAATATACTTACAATTCTTATAACTGTACATATTACTGAATAAACAGACAATTGTATTCAAATAAATGTTTAGGGGAGTCATAGAAAAAGTACCCCCCCCCCCCCGTTGAATGTATATAAAGGTTTTACCCAGAGTTTTCAAATGTTATAATGACAATAAAAGTGAAATTAAAAAGGGAATCAGAGTGCCCATTTTCAACTCTCTCCAATACAGAAGTATCACGAATCTTCAATTAATATCTGTTCGAGGCGGAGCAGAAATTGTCATTGTATGTTACAAACCCGATTCCCAAAAAGTTGGGACACTGTACAAATTGTGAATAAAAACAGAATGCAATGATGTGGAAGTTTCAAATTTCAATATTTTATTCAGAATACAACATAGATGACATATCAAATGTTTAAACTGAGAAAATGTATAATTTTAAGGGAAAAATAAGTTGATTTTAAATTTCATGGCATCAACTCAAAAAAATTTGAACAAGCCATGTTTACCACTGTGTGGCATCCCCTCTTCTTTTTATAACAGTCTGCAAACGTCTGGGGACTGAGGAGACAAGTTGCTCAAGTTTAGGAATAGGAATGTTGTCCCATTCTTGTCTAATACAGGCTTCTAGTTGCTCAACTGTCTTAGGTCTTCTTTGTCCATCTTCCTCTTTATGATGCGCCAAATGTTTTCAATGGGTGAAAGATCTGGACTGCAGGCTGCCATTTCAGTACCTGGATCCTTCTTCTACGCAGCCATGATGTTGTAATTGATGCAGTATGTGGTCTGCATTGTCATGTTGGAAAATGCAAGGTCTTCCCTGAAAGAGACGACGTCTGGATGGGAGCATATGTTGTTCTAGAACTTGGATATACCTTTCAGCATTGATGGTGCCTTTCCAGATGTGTAAGCTCCCATGCCACACGCACTCATGCAACCCCATACCATCAGAGATGCAGGCTTCTGAACAGCGCTGATAACAACTTGGGTTGTCCTTGTCCTCTTTAGTCCGATGACATGGCGTCCCAGTTTCCAAAAGAACTTCAAATTTTGATTCGTCTGACCACAGAACAGTTTTCCACTTTGCCACAGTCCATTTGAAATAGCCTTGGCCCAGAGAAAATGCCTGCGCTTCTGGATCATGTTAGATATGGCTTCTTTTTTGACCTATAGAGTTTTAGCCGGCAACGGCGAATGCACGGTGGATTGTGTTCACCGACAATGTTTTCTGGAAGTATTCCTGAGCCCAGTTAATTTCCATTACAGTAGCATTCCTGTATGTGATGCAGTGCCGTCTAAGGGCCCGAAGATTACGGGCATCCAGTATGGTTTCTGGCCTTGACCCTTACGCACAGAGATTGTTCCAGATTCCCTGAATCTGTTATTGATGCACTGTAGATGATGATAACTTCAAACTCTTTGCAATTTTTCTGAGAAACTCCTTTCTGATATTGCTCCACTATTTTTCGCCGCAGCATTGGGGAATTGGTGATCCTCTTCCCATCTTGACTTCTGAAGAGACACTGCCACTCTGAGAGGCTCTTTTTATACCCAATCATGTTGCCAATTGACCTAATAAGTTGCAAATTGGTCCCGCCAGCTGTTCCTTATATGTACATTTAACTTTTCCGGCCTCTTATTGCTACCTATCCCAACTTTTTGGAATTTAGCCTCTCTCTATGAAATCCAAAATGAGCCAATATTTGGCATGACATTTCAAAATGTCTCACTTTCAACATTTGATATGTTATCTATATTCTATTGTGAATAAAATATAAGTTTATGAGATTTGTAAATTATTACATTCCTTTTTTATTCACAATTTGTACAGTGTCCCAACTTTTTTGGAATCGGGTTGTATATTTTTACAGATTTACATACCACAATGATATCTCAAAAAATATTAGTATTTGTTTAAAAAGTGTTAAAGATAACTGGCATTTAGTAAACTGTACATATAATTTGCAATGCACAAGACGAACATTAAATGAACCTCTGTGCTCCAAATGTCAAGTATTTTAGTACAAGTATTTTCAAGAATCAAGGTTCAAGGTTCTTTTATTCGTCACATACTCAATTATACAGAATATAATCCGCAGTGAAATGTAAGTTAGGTCAGGTCCGCTCAATGGACAGTGCAAAATACGTAACACAACACAAGAGAATATATATAAATATAGGTAAAAAAATAATAATAATACAAAATAAATAAATAAAATTAGAAAAAAATAAAGAGTAAAATGTGCAATAAAGTAAAATGTGCAATACAGTATACTGTGGACTTAATAAATAATAATATAAACAGGGATGTGCAAGAGGAATGTGCAAACAGGTTGTACCGGGTATATAAACATAGCAGCAATGCGGATGATGAGGATAGTGAATGTTTTACAGTTTATTAAATTGAGTCCTGTAGATGTTATTAGACCAAGTTTGAGTTTAGGAGCCTGATGGCCTCAGGGAAGAAGCTCCTCCTAAGTCTCTCAGTTTTTGCCATCATGCTCCTGAAGCGCTTGACAGATGGCAGTAGAAAGAAAAGACAGTTACCGGGGTGATTTGAGTCCTTGATTATTTTAGCAGCTCTGCTTTTGCAGCGTTTGAGGTAGATGTCCTGCAGAGAGGGGAGAGCAGACCCTGAGATGCGCTCAGCCAAGTGCACAACTCTCTACATAGCTTTGCAGTCCTGATATGAGGAGTTACCATACCACACTGAGATGCACTTACACAGTCAATACACTTTCTATGGCCCCTGAATAGAAAGTTTTCAGGATTGCTGGCGAGACCCTGAATTTCCTCAGCTGTCGCAGATAGTACAGTCTTTGCCTGGCTTTCTTAACTTGTGTTTGAATGTGTGCAGTCCAAGTCAGGTCCTCAGAGATGTTTACACCGAGGTACTGATCACAAGAGGAGTGTAGGGCCGCTGCTGTCTCTTCCTGAAGTCCACAATCAGCTCTTTAGTTTTTTGCTCACATTCAGAGAGAGACAGTTGTCCTGGCACCATGATGTAAGTCTCTCTAACTCATCCAATTATGCGGTCTCATCATTGTTGGAAATGAGGCCCAGAACCACATTGTTGGATTGTTGGATCAAACCGCTCAGTCTCACTCATTTTTTTCTTGCTCTACAATTTGCCTCACTCGACTTCTAATCGCTCCTGAGGAACTTCCATTTTAGGTAGTCTAGCTCTGTCAGAAATTTTGGAATTGATCCTAAACAAACCTTTTATGCACTACATGCCTCCTGACACCCCCTCCCCGTTTTCGTGCTATGTCCCATCCTTTACCTACTTCTCTCCACAGACTCCCACCGACATCTTAACCTGCTCGTTTTATCAGGCTAATATGCGTCCACCTCGCTGGGAGCCACAGTGTTTCTGAAGGTGGAATTCTTGCATATGGTTATGATTTCAGTACGTCAAGCTGGATTTGAGTTTTAAGGCATATGCTTTGCTCACTAGCAAGTCAGCAGCAGCACATCAAAGGTTCACTGCTCTGAATCAAGGTGATTTCACCAACTCAATCTCCCCTTCAACCCCTGCCTGAACACCTTCCACCCACCCAAATATTGGCCAGCTGCAGTATAACTCACACATCAGTTATCACAATTGTCTTTACTTTTCTCTTGTCTAATCACACCTTTACCAACACAAGGCTTTTAATATGTGCGGCTCTACTTTCTCTAATATTGTAGGAAACAGTATTATATATCATCGTGTCTTTTGAGAACTATCTTCATATGCTAGTGTTTAGAAAAGCTAATTTTTAGGCTACTCATAGTTACAGTAAATTATAGTCAAGTTACACTTTCTAAAAAAAGAACTGATAAGTTACACCACAATATTCTAAGAAAAAAGATTTAGATAACTACACTGAAGCTAATAAAGCTGCAATATATTTTCTAAAATATGTATTTATCAATTATTTTATTCATTTCTGCACAGTATTTATCAGGCAAAGATATAGTGACACCATTAAACATGAACAGATAAATTTACACTACATACATTATTTGATGACTATTTGAAAAAAAAATAAATAATTGTTTGTTGCAAGAAAAGCTGTGCTGCTTTATAAGCCACTGATCTACTGTAAGCTACTTATAAAAGTTTGCAGCATTGCTGATTTTAGTTAGCTATTCCACAACATTGTGGAGTAAAAGATTACATTCTCACCACAATTACAGTTTTTTTCAACTGCTTACACACATCTTTACTTGTCACACAATTTCTGAAACCTGACACTCAAACACCAGAAACACAAATCTGCAAAAAACATACACTAAATCTCGGCTTTTGAAAAAGAACTTGTCAACACACAATTCTCTATGTAACACACACAAATCTAACAGGAGGTGACTTGATTTCCTTTTTCAAACACAACCAATCAAAATGCCACAGTAATTCATCAGTGCCTTATACTCACTCCTCACATGTGCAAACACTCATTGCTTTACTTAACACCAACCAATCATGGCTTTAGAATAGGCCTACAAATACACATCTACACAACTACACGTTTGATGTATTTATTTTCTTTTGTACTGTGTAATACTGTATTCACAACCACAAATGCTTACAGTAATACAAGTTTTGTTTCGAACTTGCTTTTGTGTTTACCTTTACAATTTCAACATCTCTCTGCCAATTACTTTCAATCTTGAACAAAAATGTACATTAGAGCTCATGAAAAAGACATTTGAATAGCATCTATTCTAGGGTTTGAATAATATTATGGCAAATATGTTTGCAACATAAGACAAAAGTCTGCTTTTGGGATGTTTTGAATGCAGTGCTTCATTTTGCAATAGATGTGAGGCATTTTGCATTTTGTGTGTGCAGTTTTTGGATTTGTGTGTAAAGTTTTGAAAAAAGAGGCAAAGTTTTGGAAACGCATGTAAGCTGTCGAAAAAAAAAGTTAACTTCAGCTTTCTGACATTTTAGCTGCCTTTACCACTATGTGTGCCAAGTTGTTTATGTAATCGAACACGTTTAATTTAGTGCCAAAACAGATAAGTGGATGTTTTTTGCAGCTAGAGGGTTACATTCAGGTTACAATGCATAATACAATTTGAAAGTAATGCTTCTTATATTGAATATTCACACAGCTCCATTCTGCCTTATCCATGATAGTTTGCATAAGTCCACATTGATTCAGAGAGACTACTTGAAACAGGAAGCAGAAATAAGTATTAGAAGATCAGAGGAGAAACAGGCCTTAACATTTGCTCCACTGTGGGAAAGAGAAAACATTAGGGGTCAGAGTTCTAAATGTGTTAACAATGTGATAATTCAGTTTAATTAAACTGGAGCATCACACATTTTATGAATAGCTATGGGCTTCTCAATATTGTCATTTACAATTTTTTTCAACTGCTTACACACAAATCTTTAATTGTCACACAATTTCTGAAACCTGACACTCAAACACCAGAACCACACACCAAATCTGCAAAACCATACACTAATTCTCAGCCTTTAGCCCTATTCGGATGGTAATAGTTTATCATGGGGACGTAAGTGTTTTCACCATTTACAGGGTGTACTTGGTGATTTTAATGCCGTCCAAATCCAGGATGTCTGTGTTTTTCTCTCACCACCCCTGTAAAAATCCCCGGCCGAATTACCTACTGTTTTTTGACAAACACCAAGATCGTGTGGTAATTTAATTGCCGTCCGAATCCACATCTCTGAGTTTACGAGAAGAAATCGATTCAAAATTCAGTGTTTAAACCCTTTTTGAGCACTCCCGAACACCGTAAAGTAACTGTTGTACATCGGTGTAATTTGCTTACACATTTATTTCTGAAATGCTGGAAAGTATTTAAAAGAACAATACTTCATAAATGCTCAACCACAGAGAGTGAGAGCATAAAGAGAAGAAAAGCAAGTAAACATTCGAAATGGGTCTTTATTATGGCAGCAGCAGGTATGGAATACAATTTTAAAATGTTTATTATAAACATAAATATATTGCGTATAATTATATACAACTATAGCGCATCTATTTTCATATCTTTAAACAGGAGATTTAAATGATCAGATAATAAATAGGATTATAAATTATAAAATATGCTTGGAATAATAAGAATACATTTTATACAATAATAAGTATTTGAAAATACATTTTACACAATTATAAGAATACATTTAGAAATAAAATTAATTTTATTTATGGCATACAATCATGCGACTGGCCACGTAAGCGTTGCTTTCATGGATGTGCAGGATCAGAGAACTCTCTCCTCCGCTGTGAATAAATCGTAATCCGAATCCAAGAGTTTTATCACTGAGGTGATATGTAAATGTATTTTTACAGACGTCCATATGAGAAACAATTACCATCTGATTCAGCCTTTTGACTCAGTTTTTTAATTTCATAAAACACTTTTTGCAAAACACAACACACAATTATCTATGTAACACATAAAAATCTAACAAAAATTATATTATGGCAAAGGTGTATGCAAATATTTGCTTTTGAGATGGTTTTGTGATATTTTGAATGCAGTGTTTCATTTTGCAATATATATGAGGCATTTTGTGTGTGTGCAATTCTTGGATTTGTGTGTAAAGTTTTGAAAACGAGGCAGAGTTTTGAAAATGTGTGTAAGCAGTTGAAAAAAAACTGTAATCTAAAATATTAATTTTATAATTTCATCTAAAATATTGTAATATTTGGTCAGTTGAAACAGTTTTGAGATCAACTGATCTTATACATTTTTACATTCTTCCCCATGTAGGGAGCCATTCTCACCTCAGTAGTTATTATTTCCATATTTTAGTTTGTGTTTGTAGTTTGTATCTACCCTCTGGCCCTCTTTGGTCACTTTTGACCGAAAATTTTTATATTTTAAAATTAAAAAAATCGTAGCTTCATCAGAATGAGATGACACTTGGTGACTTTTGTCACATTAGCAATATGAACACACAAAAAAATCATGGACATGATTCGGATATGTTAAAGTAAAAAAAATAGTCACACTTGACTTCTTCGCGGTCAAAATGACCGACATAGGAAATGAATGGGAAATACAAAAAAATATGAAAACTCAGTGATTCTTTTGGTAAAGTCAGCCGCTGGTCAGAAAAAAAGCGTGCAGCAATCAAGGGGTGACTCTCTAGAATATCAGGAGTGCAAAATAGACACCAATCAATAAATGGAAAAAAAATAATAAAGAAATGATGTCTAAAAAACACCAGGAATCCAAAAGCCTCTGTATAATCTATATAATTGCTAATACAAGAGTTACGCAACATTACACAAGTTTTTATTTTTTTAATGTTTCCAGATGGCCCAATTCTCACTTCAAAAAATTATTTTAAATGCGTTCACTCTATTTTAATGTGAAATATTGCATTTATTAAAAAATAGTAAATAAATAAAGAGATAAAAAATATGTATTAATTCTAATGGAGAAATAGCTCATTAAAATTGTATAAATATTACATAGTATCATAAAATTCCCTCAAAATCATGAATTTTAATCAGAAAATATTATTGAACAAAAATATATAACATTGACTTTACTGAAGAAAAAAAAAGAAGTTACATTTCAAGGCTTCGGTCACTTTTGACCGCGAAGAAGGCAAGTGACTCCTAAACGAAGAGGGCCAGAGGGTTAAGGAGGTTAATGTGCAGGTTCATGCATGGTCAAGTCCAGGTATATCCCTGCAGAGTGTGTGTCTCGCATTTTGGGAGCGCTGTGCTGGGGACCAGAAAACCAACAATCAGCATCCCATTCTGGTCCCAGCATGCAAAACATACCTTATGCCGGTGACCAGCAATGCTGGATTTTTCAGCAGGGATGTCACTACCTTATTTGTTCACTAGTTATTTTTTACCGCTTATGTTGCAGTATCACACATGAAAACACATGTAAGGGCAATGGCTGTCTGTCTCTGTACCCCTAGATTTGGTCTAATGAAGTTCAGGTCTGCATATTCAGAGTTTTGTGTTCTGGGTCTCCACAATGCTAAAAGAGACCTTTTATGTATCATGATAATTCAATATTTACAAGTCAAAGTGTATAGTGCCTTCCTTCATTCATTCTGTCTGATAAAGATAAATGATTTTCATGACTCTGTTGACAGTAAATCCACTCAGTGAAAGTAATGGCACAACTTCATGGTTTCTACATTTCCAACCTTGGGGGACCCTCTCTACAACCATCAACCATGTATCACAATAAAGTGTTTTAATCTATAGCTTGATCACTCTCACTGAAAGGCTTTGTATTTGAAATTAGACACTCTAAGCTGGTCTGAACAAGTGCATTAAAGTGTTTGTGGCTGATTTCTGTTTACAGTAAAGTACGGTTGACTGCAGGGAAGTGTTTTATGATGTCACTTGCTGTTAGATGCTAAAATATGAAGTCAATATAAATGACAGAGAACCATAAATGAACACAAAAGTTTGGTGGCAGCAGTCTGGCATTCATTCTTCTGTGGAACACAAAAGAGGATATTTAAAAGAATGTGAACTAAACTGAACATTTTATGGTTAATGGGGGGGGGGGGTCTCTCCTCAACCACCACCAGTGAGCAGCATCCACTTGGATGATGCAATGGCAGCCACAGGGCAACGGCGCCAGTGTGCTCACAACACACCAGCTACAGGTGGAGCGGAGAGAGAGTTGTTGGGTGAACTTTCCCTTTGAGGCCTTTATCTAATTTAACTGTTTCATATAAAATGATGAAGACTGGTCAGAACCATGAAAGCAGCTGCTGTTGTACTTCCTTTTATTTGTTAATGATACAATGCTACTTAGGATAAGTTATTTAGTAAATTAAACCATGTTTGGACTTTTAACAAAAGTAAAGTCATTGTATAGTCTCCCTGGTGCATTGACATCATTATCTCCTAGGCATGAGTCTGAGCCACAGATTTGGCTTTCAGGGATTTTAGCTCCAGTCTCTAGTGTTGCTGCATAACTAATGGGGTCAGGGTAGGGGGGACTAGCAGTTATGTTCACTACTGTTCAAATGGGAGAGAGACATGTTTTAATTATCATTTCATATTTAGTTTAATACATATTAGTGCTGGGCGGTATACCGGTTCATACCGAATACCGGTGTTTATTTTTCTTATGATATTAATTTCTTAAATACCGCAATACCGGTGTCATTTAAATAACGTTCGGAACGCGACACTGTTAGAGAGGGTTCTCTTATCACTGTTGCATTTTGGCGAGGATACAGCTTTAATGTTTTGCTAAGCGTGAAAGTTCTGAAGCTGAAGCACTAGTAAAAGTGATGAGAGAGAAGTTATCCACATCGACCGCACCACAATATCCACCGACCGCTGCCATCAGCTCCCGCGTCTCTCACACACAACAGTTCTCCGTCGAGACTGACTATACGATTCCGTCAATTGCAGGGTTCCCGACTGTCTTAAATTCACTTTTCATAATTTTAAGACCGTAATTACGCTTCATTTCTCAAATAGTGTTATAACTGTCTTGATTGTAGCTTGAATAGGTCTTAAATGAAGGAAAAACGAGGTGTCTTCAGTCTGTTGAGGGGGATGTGATCAAAGCATGGAGTGGATTAAAGCACGTTCCTCTCTCCACTCTAAGCGTTCTGTAATCACTCCGCTCTGGATCCACTCTGGGTTTTACATTCCCGCTCACGGAAAAACTGCTCCGTGTTCACTCCATTTAAACGCTATCAGGGATTACTGGGGTGAAAGAAACATGTCGGAAACATGTAGCCCACTGTTGTTGTTCATCCCCGCCTCGGCTGCAGCTTCTCACTGACAACATAGTAACGCCGCTCGCATCATTCACAGTCGGGTTCTTAGCAGAGAACACAGAGCAGAACTTGAATTTCAGCGCGGGATTGTGGCTATTAATAATTATACTCATTCCCGCGGGTTCCGACAGAATGTATCACATTTGCACGTGCTTTTGAGTCTTGAGAACTCACTCATGCGCTCTTAATTTCTGTGCGCCCACAGATCGCGATCAGGAGAGTGACAGCTTTTAATAATTATAAGGGGAGTTTGCAAATGTGATATATTGATTTAATACAACAGATCAATAAACAAGTACTGCATGATTTTGCTCTATATCATCAACGAAAATAGTTCAAAATAAAGTAACAGCTGAGCCGTTGTGCATCTCTAAAAGCAAATGTATATTTAAAACATTAATGTCCACATGATTCTATGAATTTAATTTCACTCATGCCACCTTTGAACCTCATTAGCCTCATTTTTCTACAATATTCACTCATCATGACACTAAAATATGGCATTCTAAGTCAACCTACTGCAGTTTTTCCTCTCTCAGTCAGTAGAAAATGTGGTTAACACCCGGTCATATACGAAAAAAAATACCGTCATATACCGTGAAACTGGTATAATTTAGAAAAATACAGTGATATACATTTTTGCTCATACCGCCCAGCACTAATACATATATATATTGCATTTGTGGATGCAATTTTGTGTTTGTATTCAGTAAGGAAGGAAATGGCTGGCGGGGCAGAAATGACTGTCATTGTTGATGGGAAGGAACATTTTATTTTCTTCATGGTCAGCAACACTAATGATAGTGGGAATTCAAAGATCTTGTTCTTAACGTTTCTGTGTAGGACTAGTTATTGATTGGTCAGCAGCATTGTAGATGGAGACAAAGGATCTCTTAAATGTTCAGGGTAAATTTATTTTATGTAATGTAAGTCTGTATAGTAAATGTAAATTATTATTTAACATTATTATTTACCCATATATATAAACAATATCACATGAGTAGAGGTGAGATATGGCTGCCTATTTGCATGGCTGTGATTTGGCGATAGGCACGAGGCGCAGGCAGAGTGCAGAGTGATATTGCGTTTATACAACAGTTCAATGGCACAAGTGTGTAATACATAAACAACAACGGAGTGTCTTTAAAAACCCTCTTTTGAGCAGAACTAGGCCTACTTCCTTCCGCCACGGATTCAAATCTAAAGAGGACAGTTTAACAGCTGAGCCCAAGCCTCCATTACTAATTACAAAACATCACATTATAACTAGTAACGAATGAACATTGAGTTCAAAGAAGCTTATTGTATTACTGTATAAATTGAAAGCTTATTGTATTACTGTATAAAAAGCTAACTGTATTATGTAGAGTGTTATAAGAGAGAGATGGACTAAGTGAGTGTGATTAATGTACCTGCATCTGATACAGCATTCATTTTTCAGATCAGTCTTGTATTCACAATAAACATTAGTTTGAATGTCCACTGAGGAAAGTGTTATCTTTGTCGTACCGTTAATATCCTTTCATCTGTTAAGGGTGATTTCTGATGACAGCACTGCTCAGTGCGTTTGTTCGCTTTTGTTCACATTTATAGTTTGTAAAATACACGCTGATATGGAAACAGCAATAATAATCATTACAAATATAATGTGGCATATTTTATTGATATCATATACAGATTGTGTTGGTAACTATAAAGATTACTCTGCTCTTCTCCCAGTTTACCGGAGACTTACTTTAACGTGTTTCGGGAGGAGAGGATATATTTACGTGTTGTTTATCTCACAGCTAGGATTCAGTGCAAACTAACATGGCGGCGCCCGACAGCTGGTATAGATCAACCAACACAGTCATTATAAAAGTGTTTAAACTACCTAATGCATTTACTTGCACATATTTCAGAATCAGAATATCAGATATTTCATAATATAGTGAGCATGTTTGTGAATATTTTGAATAAAAAAGAAAAACTAAATAAAAGCGATCCACATGTCATACAGAGCTATGTGGCTGCATGTGTTGTGTCACACGACAAGCATGACGCGTCGCCATGGAAACTATAAGGCGATACGTTCTAAAATAACGGTCGCATAAAGAACTCATGCTGGGGGCTAAACTAGAATATTTTAAACTCACATGCGAAAGGGTTAAACACACTTCGTTC